>PVJX010005976.1:0-81136 GCA_004027295.1 Dolichotis patagonum | reverse complement strand
TATCATTAACATGGGAGTTGTGAGTTTAATTCCCTACATGGGTGCTGACAAACTGAGATTGTTTATTTCTCGTCATGGCTACATGTTTCTGACAGGATCCAGTAGATTTCCCAGAATTTGAAGTCTTTTGTTTCCTTCTTTGGATGAATATATACTTTTGCTTTCATCCTTAAAGACCCAGATTCTCAATAGCCAAAGAAAATGATGTGTGCACATCACCAAGAAGAAGTGGCCTTTGCGATTGCTGAGGATGGAACTTTTTTACCGTAGTTTCCTTAAAAAAATTTTTTTTTGAGAGGAAGTAATGTAACACTTAACAACTAATGACACCTATTAAAGAATTCATTAAAGAAAAGCTGGTAACAAGACAAGTTATCATCGTCAACAATTAACAATGCTATGCAGAAATCTTGATGGCTTTTTGCGACTTGAGCTTTTGGAGCTATTTTTATGAAATGACAAGTGGAACATAGAACATAATCTCCTCTGGGGGCTGACTTTACCCATCGTGCTACCTGCAAATCTGAATTACAGGCAAAGAGATGGGCTGAGGGAGGCTTTTCATTACCCTACATTTGTTAATGTAGCCAAGAGACATTGCTTCTTTTGTGAATCTCTGTCTTTCTGAATCTCCTTTGTTCTGAGGTTTATCCTTCTCTGCAGGCTCAACTGACTCAAGTGTTCATAGGAAAATGAGAGTTCAGGGGACCCTTCCTGGTTATGTTACTCTTGGGGCTGTGGCCAGAGGGAGTAATAGGAGAATTTTTACTAGTGCTCCCCCTTGATAGGACCTCACACAAGGGAAATTGAACCATCTATGTACCCTTCCAAGGTGAGGTGGAGGACGCTGCCACCGCCTATATTTTTAGTGAATGTTAACTTAGAAAAGATCCTGACTCATTCAGAGACATCTGAAAGGACCTAGCATTTCAAACATGAAAGCGAGCCCGCTCCAGAGCCACAAGCCACCTACTCTTCTTCCGTTTCTGTTGATGCAATGCTTGACTGGTCCAGTGCTCCGAGCACTCCAAAACTTCTTCTTGCTTCTCTATACACTCATTTCTGAGGCTGGCTCTCTAGCCACGTGATTCTTCCTAGTAGACTTGGTTTTGACTTGAAGACACACTGAATATTTGAGCCCCAAAGGGTTTAAATCAACTTCTAGTTTCCTTATGTTATAGATGAGAAAAGAGCCATAGGGGATGACCAAAGCTCCCACAGTCAACTAGGATATGAGCCCAGTTTTTCTAACTCTTACTTTGTTGTTGTTAATCGCTGAATACAAATAAAAGACATCTAAAAAACCAAAGCTATAGCTCTTGGATTATCCTGCGCATTGTGGCACATGTGAAGTCACCCTTCATGGGCTTGGTGGAACTAGAAACTCAGTTGCCCACATTGTGGATTTTGATGGCCACAAAGCTTCAGGTCTGTTACCAAAAACTCCACCACATTGAAAAGGCATGTTTTCTATTTCAGTTACCAGTGAGTGAAATAGCGTGTCCAATAGTTCTGATCTCCCTGAGTTAGAAGGGCACTGTTTTGTTCTCCCCTCTAGACTCAGAATCCACCTTCCGTCCTTCCCCGCCCACTCCGTGCCCCAGGAGTCTAACCCTACAGGCTGCATCACTCAGATTGCCCTTCCTCCAGCTGCCATTTGGCTTTGACAATTAGGAAGGTCCAAAAGGGAAGGAGTTAAGGTATTTGGCTGCTCCAGTCCCTTTGCTGCATCATCACAGTCTTGGCAGGACCTATGTCCCTCCACTCATGGCCACAGCTCCTGGCAGAGGACCTCCTCTCCCACGGCCACAGGTCTCACCAGGGCTCAGAAACATGGTTCCTCCTCCTGCCCTCCTTTTGCAGTCTCCTAGGAGCCCACCTCTCTTGTCAGTTCTTCTCACCCTTTCATCTGTGTAAAGAGTGCCATTATTAAACTCTAGTCATCAGGCTGAGCTCAGTTAGTGTGCTGGCCAGACCCTGACTGGCACAGGAATTACTGGGAGAATGGTAGCAGATGACAATCTAGGTCAGCTGGCTTGTGGGAAGGGCAAACATAAGATCTGAGGTATATGAGAAGCAGCAACTGGCAAGATCTGCCTGATGAGCAAGAGTCTCCTGGCTTGCTTTGGCCCATTCCATTCAAGTTAAATGAGTCCCCAGGAAAATTTCAAGGTTCCACTTCAAGTGCCACTCATTGATCTGTTTCACAGATTTATCGCACAGATCCTTGCTTCCTCCTTTCAAGATCAGCCGTGAGATTCTGTTCTCTTGCATGCCTGCTAAAAATAATCTGCTGCTACCTGCAAAATCCAAACTACCATCTCACAGTAAGCTGTCTTAAATGCTAAAACAAACACAAATTGAACTGGTTTTCCCATCTGTTTCTTCAACAAATGGGAGCTTAAGCCCATAGGGAAACTGCATGGGTCAGGAAAACATCAAATGAACACTTCTGAATAAAAACAAATGTTTCTGAAGATTGCAAGATATTTCAAACAGAGCACTCCATTGGCCAGGCCTGCTACCCTCCAACGCCTGCACAAGATCTCGATGACAGCATTATTTGCTTGAACTGGATTTGTTTCTGCGTGCAGAAACAACACACAAGGAACCTGGAATAGAAAACAGCTACTGGGTCCTACAAGTCTTTCCAGGACACTGACTGAGACAAGACAGGAATGAAACAAGAGTTGGAAAGCACACGGAGGGAGCAAAGGGAATAATTATTGGGACCTGTATTATTGCTCTTTGCTTACTGTTAAAAAATCAAGACTAAAGACCAGGGGCTTGAATTCTGCTGTAGAACCCTGCCAGGTAGAAGAGAAAGAGGAGGAGGAGGGGACAGCTGTGGTGGCTATAATGAAATGAGGGTTGATTTAACTGGACACCAACTGCCATCTTTCCTGAGCATACTTTCCTGATGCCACCTACAAACAGATGCTCTATTTGGGTCCCACTTCCTGATGCCACCTACAAACAGATGCTCTATTTGGGTCCCACCAGGCCTCCTGTCTGCTTTCCTTGGCCATCTCTATAATTAGACCATACTTTGAGTTCTGTCACACTCCATTTTGCACATCACAAGTGCCTATTTAACAAAGGGCTTGGCACATAGTAAACACTCAGCAAATGCTTCATGGTTGAGTTAATGAACTAAGGTGTGATGAAGGAATGAGTGAGAAATGAGAGAACCATCAGTGAATAGTTAATTGATAAATTAATTCTCTTTAGTTGATAAATTGTTTCAGAATGGAAGGTGTTTGGGTGGTGGAATTCCCACCAGAGGGACCATATATCATGAGGTCACTGGGCCACTTTCTGGCTTTTACAAGTGTTTCTTGGAGCCTCCCATAAAAGAATGATAGGATAAGTATGTTTCAAACAAGAACTGGAGGTGAAGTGGTTTGCTGTTGATTCTCCTGGAGAAGCTTCTTGTCATGGTGGTTTTCCTGATAGGAACTCAGCTGTTATTAGAGGAGCTTGGGACCTCATTGTTGCTGAGGATGGGTGCGGTTCTCTTTGGGGGAGCTCTGGTAGTTACTTTGAACATTGCTTCCTCGCTCCAGTGCAGATCCCTCAGTCTGCTGGCACAGATCTTTCATCCCCTCGTGTAGAGTATTTTTTTTTTTTTATTGGTATGGAGGATCGAGCTCACGACCATGAGAGCTTGCCAGGCAGGCACTTATGCCGCTGAGCTAAATTCCTGGCTCCC
Source organism: Dolichotis patagonum (assembly GCA_004027295.1). Taxonomy (NCBI): domain Eukaryota; kingdom Metazoa; phylum Chordata; class Mammalia; order Rodentia; family Caviidae; genus Dolichotis; species Dolichotis patagonum. Next base: position 77,424 of record PVJX010005976.1, on the reverse strand, counting down.
ATTGTGCAGAGTATCTAGCTTCCACCACTCACCTTTGGGACTTCCCAATGCAGATCCTTGATACACACCATCGTGGGCTCTCTGCCTCTAGTTGGACTCATGGGGGACATTGCCATAGACTCTAGGTCTTTAGCTGAACACGTGCAGACATTGCTGTGGCATCCAGGCCCTCAAATGTATTCTTTGGGTCTCTGGTATGTGAACAGATCTCTTGTACTCTTCTGCATTTCACTTTTTGGGTGAATATTATGAAACAATCCTATAAATTATGTGCCCTGTATTAAATCTATTCCCTTGCAAGCCCTGACCACATTACACACGTATCCCATCATTCTACCTACTTTCTGAAGCAGTTCTGGAAATTCTTTCGTGAGTGTCTTTGGTTGTGCTATTGTGGCTGCTTTGATGTCCTGAATCAATTTGAAATGTTTACCATTAATGATAGTTTTAGTTTCGGAAAATGGCCAGGAGTCACACAGTCCTAGATTCGTTGAATAAAGACACACAATATTTTCAATAGAGAGAAATTGCTGAAAACTTTCAATACACAGAGTGATCATAAAATACGTGAATGTTTAAATTTAAAAATTTATTACAGTAAAAGGAACTTTGCCATTGATCTCTCTCAAAGTACTCAAAATCCTCCTCCTTGATTCAAACATACTTATTCCATCATTCTTGGCAATGTAATAACTGTTTTAGGTGTAAACATTAACCACATCTTTTGATCATACTTTATATAACTGTCCATTAAAATTTTAAAAAGTTTTACTTTGTTAAATCATTTACTTGAACATAAAATAACACCATAACACTGATCCTTATTATATATTTTATATATTCATGTATTTTAATTTTTTGTCATACCTATGCTTAATAGCATTATTTTATCATATTTTCCTAAATAATGTCTTTGTAACATGGATTTATTTTTAATCTTTTGTTCCATAAAAATTCCATGTATTCTTTTTCAAAATTGTGTTTGAAAACTTTCTGAAGTGTTACAGAACAGTACTAAAGTTTTATTTTATTGTTAATAAAATATTGTTTAAAACTGTAGCATATAGGAAGTGGAATCTTACAAAAGATATTTTTAATTAAAAAAATATTTTCTCCAGATTTACCGAGGATGTCTACAAATTCAAAGTGAATTGTACTAGAGTATATCCCAATTTTCCTTTTTTGTATTAAAATATGTAAATATTTAAGCCAAAATATTTTTACAAACAGTCTCTTTTTTTTTTTAACCTCCCAAATACCTATCTTTGGAAGTTGCTTTTGCATGGAAAAATTTTTCAAGTAAGTTGCCTCTAAATTATGATTTCAAACCCTGCTGGCAAGAATATTACTTTATCTAAATAAAAATTGAAACACCAATCAAAATTTACTTCCAGTGGTCAGGATATTTCAAACGGCAATGGTAATTTTAGACACAAAATCCTGTAAGATATTTGAACTCTCAACAGTTAATTTGTTTAATTTCCCCTCCTCTGTTGTAGGGATAAATTTCATTGTTCTTTTGTTTGCAAGCTTTACTTTCAACAATTTCAAGTGGTTAAATACTTTAAAGTTCTTTGCATACTATTCCTTGGAGATTTTGATTAAAGATATCCAACTGATGAATAAAATCCAACTGAAATTTGCAAATCTGTTTACAAAAGAAGCTCAATACTATTGCAGCACATGTAGGGTGATTTGCAAAACAACTCTTCAAAGATGAAAAAGCTTCTAAAGCCCCACTGATGGCAAGCAGAAGAGAGAAAAGTAAATAAGGCCACAGTATTTTCTATTCAACATAAGTTTAATCACAAAATTTTGTGCTTCAACAACTCTAACAGAGAGTTAAAAAATTGTAAATTTATACCACTACAACTTGTATTTTAATTGATCTAACATTGCATGTAATTGAAGGAGCTTATGAATTATGTGAACACCGAAACAAACTCCAAACCTATCTCTGCTCCTTAATTTTCTTAACTCTGTAACAGCATAGCTTTTACTATGAAGCTGTGCTTTGAATATATATTACCACTACAAAAAAACTAATATTTTTATCTTCAATGTATGTTAAAATTTTATTTTAAAAATGAGTTTTATACTAGTAAAACTGTAACATCAGATATTTTTCTAATAGCACTGGTAAAATGGATATTCTTTGAATTGTTTGTAGTTTTTCTTCTGTCTAAAATACCAACACTTGGGCTAGGGATTTAACTCAGCAGCATAAGCACTTGCTTGGCAAGTGCAAGGTTGTGAGTTCAATCCTCGGTACCAAAAATAAATAAATAAATAAATAAATAAATAAATAAAATACCAACATTTTAACTGCAAACATGTCTTATTTTGCATGTAAATAAGGAAATTTGGAGTAAAAAATGAGTGATATTTAGAAATTAACAAAAACCCTTGGTCACTGGATATAAATGGAAAAAAACTTTTCAAAGGGATCTGTAAGCTTATCTTTTATTAGAGTCATACAATCTCATAAACTACAGGAAAGGCTTTACAATAATAATGTTTTTTTTCCTTTTACATCTCTTTTTCTTCTGAATGCTGGGGATAGGACCCTAGGCCTCCTGCATACTAAGTGCACACTCTACCATTGAGCTACACTCCTAGATCTTGGTTTTTAAAAAAAATTTTTTTTTTTGTACCGGGGATCGAACTCACGACCTTTCGCTTGCCAGGCAGGCGCTAAAGCCACTGAGCTAAATCCCCGGCCCCTGGTTTTTAAAATTTGACGCTGGTGTTTTGTTGGCAAATTTTACATACATTGTTTTTTTCACGTAGCCATTTGCCACAGCGATGATTAGCGACCGCAAAGATTTTGCAGCAGTTACACGTGCATTGACTTCAGTAAGAAAGGGAAATTTAGCAATTATATACTAAACATCGCTTTTGGTTTTGGGATCTCCTTGCTCTCAAAAGATTTCACTTTGACATACGAATGTTAGTAAATAATAAAATAAATGGTTGTGAATTTAAATCGTATAGTAAATCACAAAGCTAGTGTCGAAAGAGAGTCAGACCACCTCCACGCCGTGTTCTGTGGCAGGGTGCGCCCCTCAGCCTTTAGCCCAGTTTCCACAGTTCTCTTGGAGTCTGCTGACAGCTGTCTCAATGGCGTGTTGCATCCTGTGGGCCACACACCGGCCATTGCACAGGCAGAGGGTGAGGGCAACAGCAGTCTCCTCTCACCTGAAGATTTCAGTGGCCCTAGGGCCCACACCTGAGAGCACTGCGCATGCTCACCAGGCCCTGCGCCGCCCCACTGCCCCGCAGGCTGCCCTTGGGACAGGTATGTCTCTTTGCTTTCCTCGAAGGCAGCGTGGAAAGGTGGGATGGATCATCTCTGGGAGAGTTCACCATCAGTTAAAAGGAGAACTCGTCACTGAACTATCTCATGCCCACCTACGTGAGACTTTGGCAGAAACTGGCAGAACCAAATAGAGGTCTACCCGCCCTTTTGGCATATTTTAACGCAACCATAAATTGTGGCACTTTGATTAGAGTAATAATAAAAGTAAAATCCCACAAAAACGCTAAGCCGGTGAATATGCCCAGGCAAAACACCAAGGACCCGCACACTGGGACACGCTGGCTCCCTATCCATTTGGAGTCTCGGATTTTATTGTCATTCCAGAAAACTTCTATATTTTCTTATTCATTTCTAAGTGTTTCCTAGTGTGCCTGTCCCTAGTTCTATCACAGACAGATAGGTCAGGTACCTATCGGATAGGGCGGGCGTGGCTGGAAGATGAGTGTAAATCCCATCACAATCCTGGCCAAAGACCATATGAAGGGTAAAAATCCCACACCTGCACTTGTAAAAAGCTGTGATAGGATCTGCTGGGTGCGTGTCCCACATCTATTCTTCCTTCTTTGCTAATGAGATGAACCTGAAGACAGAAGCCACCTACTAGGGTGCTGGTTCAGACAGATAAGGACACTCTGGGTTGTAGATGCCTGGGGAGCCAGCATAATGATTAACTTCAGACCCAGTAGCTGACAGCAACACTTGACTTTCTGGAATGCTCAGTGGTGAAGTTCCTGCCTCGCACTCCAGGCTCTGTCTCCACTCCACCCCTGGACACTAAAGCCCTGGCATGAGGCTGGGAACGCATCCCTCAGCTCCCCTGTGCACGCAGTTCCCTTGGCCCGAGATGCCTTTCCCAGTTGACACCCGGGCACTCTGGCCCGTGTGCCGGAAATGAGCTTAGTGATCATCTCCTCCAAGAAACCTTGCCAGGTGACCCCAAGACACCTGATGCTTACCCCTTGCACAGCTGTGCCTGTTACCTCGCCTGCATCCTTCGGTCTGGATCCCCCTCCTTGCCCTCATTTTGTTACCACGTGCTGCCACACCTGCCACATCACAGGAAATGGATGAGTGGATGAACAAGTGAATGCTGGAGCTAGCTCAAAAGGGCAAGGTCCCCCAAGGCCTCGGTAAAGATACCTAGTTGGACTGTAAAGGTACAGGGCACAAAATGGCAGTGGCACGTTCTCTATCAGTAAGGTCAGGTCCATTATGCTATTATTCCTCCTCTGGGACCTAGGTGGGGTGAGAGGACATCTCTATTAGTAACCCCAGTTTATAGCTGGGCAAGTGGAGGCCCAGGGAGGTTAAAAGCCCCAGGTCAGCCCAGGATGGGTGATGGACCCGTGATTGGCAATCAAAGAAACCCATGGGCACCTGCTCTGTGTTGTGTCTGAATCCCGCTACCTTCAAGCTCTCCTCCCTTGTATCTTTCTCTTTTTTATTTCTTTTATTTAGTAGAATCTGAAAAAAAAAAATCCCCTCTCCAGATTAACTCATCTTGGCTTCAAATATCTAAAGCAGCTATTTTTTTTTCCTTCAGCATTTGAAATGTTTTTAAGGGTTTATTTCAAACACCCTTTTCTTTGAACTGATTGTTCAGAACTTTCATTCCACTTTGTCAGTGTTTTTTGTAGTCGGCTCTGATTTCTAAAAGGTTTTTATTTCTCCTCTATTAGCAGCCACCACCTGCTTACTGTTTGGATGAGTTTTGCTTTCATCTAGTGACACGGCTGAGAGGGGCCTTGGTTAGGAAACCTTGTTTCTAGTTTCCCCCCCTCACCTCGCCTACTTTTAACTCCCCATGCCACTGCTGGGGATGGGGAGCTGGATGGAACATTCTGGGGTACTGGGGAGTCTGTGGGAGTCACTCTGTCTTTCCACCCCAGTGTGTGCACACACCGGCAGGCAGAGGAGCGTGGCCACATGCCGTGAGTGTTGGAGACGCCATCCATTGCTGTCCCACCATTGGCCACTGCAGGGCTCTGTGCCTTTTAAATGGCTTTTCTGGCTGGGACTGAAAAGGCGTCTCTCTCTCCAGTCTTAAAGTGACCCATAAGCTCCACTGGGGCATTTTTCAGTAGCCTTTAGTGGGTCCCTGCCTTGATGGGCATTAGTTGTCCCACTTTTGGCAAATCTGCCCACACTGTCCCTTATGGGATCAGCCTTACATATAAATATATAAATATTTTACAAGTTCATCCTGCCTCAGGATATCAAGTTGAATGAACTAAACATCCTCCATTAATCATCTAGCAGAATGTTATTTACGTTAAGCGAGAGGGTAAGTGGCCAGCCACAAGGACAGGCCAAGGACTGCCTGGAGCCCTTCCCTATGCTATGTCTTTGCAAACTGTTCAGAGCAAAGTCCCAAATCCAGAAGTCCTTCCAGCCAAGCCAGGCCTCACTCCTGTGTTTCATTCTCCCCCGGCCAACTTTCTAACTGAGCTCTTGTCTTGGCAAGATAAAGCAACACTCCCCCATGTCTGTGCAGTCTAGAAATGCATGTCCATGGGATATTTCAGCTCAGAGAAGTGGAAAAAGGTCTCAAAGCCTTTTTCCATGATGACTCCATAGCCAATCAATGGAGTTCATTGCAAGGAACACTTGAGTGACTTGAGAAAGGAGAGCTGAAGTGGGTACAATAACAGAGGCCCTTTGACATCACTGAATGTCCTTGGTAAATAATATCTATCACTCAGCTTACAACCCCGAGAGACAGAGCCACTCAGTGCAAGTCTGCACGTTGGAGAAAGGAAGGGAACAGAGGTTGGTGTTGGTGGGTGGGAGGTGGGCTAGCTGGGGTATATACAGCCATGCCCCTGTAAAGCAGGGCTTATCAGTAGGAGCCTGTCTTACCCAGATCCTACTTTTATAGCCACAAACAAAAGGCATGGAAGCTGACATGTTTGCTTCTCATCAGGAATAGTGATGTCCCATGCATCCTGACCCCACTGAAATCTAAGGGACTGGGGAAACTGGTATTTCAGCACAGAAAATGATATAGCGTATGAGGGTCTGAAATGCCTTCTGCCCTTTGTCTCCTTCTTTCTGCAAGGCTGACCCTGGCCTCGCCCACTCCCTCCTGGAAGGGTCCTGCCCCTCCCCCACAGGTCCAGGCTTTCCAGAGCATCTTGCATTTGGTCAGAGGTCTCAGGAAGCCTCTCCCAGGCTGTGCAGGGCTTCAGCCCAACACTAATTAGTAATGCAATCCCGCAAAGAGTGAAGCCGCCTGCCACCTCCCCTCACTCATAGTGATTTATGTTCAATTTGTACAAATGGAGAAAATGAGATTTCAAATTTCAATGCCATTTCTGCAATGAGGTGATTAAAAGAGAGAGAGGTATCGCCTTCCACTGTATAGAATATTGATCCCAGTGCTATTTTCCTTTGCAATAACCATTAGCTCAGTATTATTTGCAAACCTCTAATGTGAACCTGGAGATGTAATTTACATTTGTGCCTCACTTATTTGCTTTAACAAAACAACACAAAAGCTTTGGGTCTTTCAATCTATCCATATTGTCAATAAAATTAGCAGCTTGAAGGGAAAAAATTATATTCAAAACCATAACTTCCCATTAACTACTGCAAGACACAACTCATTGTTGCAAAAGAGAGCTTCATGGTTAAACCCCTTCTTATTCTTTTCTTCTCCCCCTCCACCACTCCCTCCTCCATGGGGTTGAGATTCAGTGAGGAAACTTAAAAGTGAGGCATCTTGCTTCTGAATGTGGATGTGTGTGGGCTGTAGGCGGGCCTTGCACTGCTAAGGTGTGATCCCTGGAAGGGTGTTCCCCTTCTCCAGCCCCCACCCCAAATGCCAAGTGGCAGCACAAGGCTGGCCCAGAGGTGCAGGTAGCGTTGGCAGAACAAACGTGCATTCACAGACACAGACACGTGCAGGGCCAGGCAGTGACTCTCTAAGATCCTTCCCCAATAGAGGGAGGAGTGGGGCAGGGGCTGGGGGAGGTGGTGGAAGAAAAGACAAGGAAGAGGAGGAGGAGGAGGAGGAGGAGAGGTAATCAAGAAATAAAAGCACAAGGCTGTGTTCGAGCTATTCAAGTGGCAGTTCGTCAGCCCCTGACTTAACAAATAGGCCACGCAGCTCCGCTTTCTCATTTCTTGTCTCTGCAAATCCGTCAGCTGCCTACCACTGACTACCAGACCCTGGAAGATGAGAACAAGAAAAAGGGAGGGGGGGCAAGCTAATGACCCATAATTGCCATGATAGTGGGAGAGGGGCCAGGCAGCTGTTTTACATTCCTGGTATGTATAGTATGCAAATATCGACAAAGGCTCGACACAGTTTCGCTATTGTGGATCCAGAGGGTAACCAAATTAGCCTTTGGCAGCCATGGTAATTGGGAGGTGCTGTTCCCATTAGGAGTCCTGCAAATTATGAAGAAAAATGGACCGAGGGCTTTGTCACAAATAATAATACCAAGAAGAAAAGAGCAGGCGGCTGTCTTTTCTTTTCTCCCCCTACTACTCCCCACCCTCTGCCTTTATTTTTTTTTTAATTTTTGCATTGTGTTGTTAATACCTCTCCATTTAGTAATAAGAAAACAGTCTGAAATCTCCCGCTAGACGGTGCACAAACTTGATTACAAGAATGTTCAGTGTCCAAGGGGGGGGGGCTAGAATATGAATGTCAACTTTACAGGGGGGCCTATGGAAAGGAGCTTCTATTCTGGGGCACAGCCAGGGCGGGTGGGCAGGTAGGAAAGGTGCAGCCGGGCTGGGAGCCCTGTTGAGGAGAGAAGCTTGGGAATTGTATCTGGAGACCCCTGATCTTGCCAAGGGCCACCCTCTCCTTACTCTACTAATCTCCCTGGCCACAGCTGAGCTCTGTCCTCTGCCTCAGTCCTGAGGAGTCTAAAATGCTATTGACTCTCATCTTTTACCAATTCAGATACCGGTTTGAAAACCTCAGATCACAGTATATCAAGCCTCAACGCCTGTAAGAAAGGTTTGGAGACTTTTGTCTTCTACATTCCCTTGAGATGCCCTAATTCTGTGTCCTAGGGAATGAGGTGCCTGCTGACCAGATGGGCCACGGGAATATCAGATGGCGCTGGAATGAACTCAGCCCTTTGTGCAGCATGGGTGAGCCAAGGGCAGTGATCAGTCAGGACCATGTTTATCCCAGACAAGGGGCTTGGCATCACTGAGGGGATGATTGCTGGGCAACCGTGTGCATGAAGCTGCTGTATTTACTGCACACAAGAGAAGTGAAGGACTGATAGTTGCAAAAGCAGTCTCTCCTTTAGAGCAATCAACTTCCAATTTCTCTTGTTTTATCATCTATTTGTTCTGTGGGAGGAATACCGTCAATGAAAAAGGCCTCTCTGGAAATACAATGTCTTTCATTTATGTTCCTCCAGTTACACAGGAACATCTCATGCATTGCTTTGCACTTTATTTTTACTTCACATTTCATAAAAATGCACAGTGCTAAAACATAGAAAGAAAGAGGAAGCTTTTACTTGGGTAACTGGAAAGATACAGCCATGTACACATCTTTAAAACCAGACAGCATTTCCCATGAGGAAAAAAAAGGAATGGAATTTTCATAAGGTTTGAAGGGTCCTCAGAGACACAGCTACAAAAGGATCCCACCCATTTTGTCCTCCAAAGGGCAAAGAAAGAACAAACGATTGGTTGCATGCATTTGGAAAATGCACAAAAACATTGAAGAAGACTAAAACACTTCAGGTCATAGCAAAGTCAAATAGAAAGTCAAAACAATGAGTAAGAAAGGACAAGCAGCTTGCACATGTCACTGTGGAGGGGACTGATGGGTGTTCTCGGGATGGGGTAAGTGAGGAAGTAGCCAACCAAGGTATTGATTCCTTTCCCTTTTGTAATATCCAGGCCCCATTTCAGCAGAGGGAACTATCTTGTCCCCACTGTCTGCTAGTTTTAAAAGAAGAGTACTCAATGATTAGGGGTAATCCAGTGTCAGGTCTCTGAAGGGAAGCTAGGAGGTGGGTAGGGGGACACACACAGGACTCTTGTTTACAGAGATTTCTTTTTCAAAGAAAACAATTTGTTGATGAAATGCTCTTCTGCTTTGTGACTGTGTGTAGGTCTTTGTTCTAGGTCTGCCCCTGGAGATGACCAACAAGACCTGTAGCATCTATCACCCCTGCAACCTCATTTCTCTCTTCCTTCCTCAGGTGTCTGACCATTGTCTTGCAGTGTCTTAAGCCCAACATGCTCCTTCTCATCCCTTGCTTTCACACAGATTACTGCCTCTACCCACTAGGATGTCCGCCATCTCCCCCAGGTCTCTGCTAATGCTGTTTCCTCTTTCTCTACTCTTCCAAGTCCAGGGGAAGTGCCCCCTCAGGACCAGAACTTCTTACACACTCCTCTGATCACTTTTCCAAGCTGTGAGCACTATGAGGGCAGGGACCTCCTCTGTAGTTCACCATGTGCCTCTCGTGGCTACCACAGTGTCTGATACATGCTGATGCCATCAGCATGTAACCAACAAATGCCATCTGATTATCTCAACGCTTAACTGTCTACAGTGTAACAACAATTCTTCAGCAAAACTGTTTTTGCATTGGAAAATTTTACTTGCCAGTAAAGCTAGCCTATCAAGTCCATAATCCCAGTGAAACTCCAACATAACTGTAGAGCAGTGTGCCTTGCAAATAAGTACCACATTTCCTGGACTGTGCTTGCTTGTGTTATGGATTTTGCAATGCAGTTTTCATTCTAGCCCTGTATGTTCTTCATTTCCTGCTGTATCTAGGGTCTCTCTTCCCTGCTTTTCCTCCACACGAATGGCATTTGCTTTTATTTTCAAATGTTTTAAAGAATACATACTTCAGTGTGCTGTGGTTTGCTCTGCACACTCAAGGATCTCAGGCTTTACCCATAACTCAGAACAAGACCACTTCAATTCTTACAAGGAATTCACAGTTAAACACGGAGGCAAATTCCTTCTGCCATAAGCTCCATTCAATTCAAGTTACTGAGTATTTATACCTTAGTATATATGTTTTAGGGCATAAAACCTGCTTGGAAAAAATAAGGCTTATAAAATGACATCAATAACGAAATGAAATGATGGGAAATGGTACTAGAGATTGGAGTTTGGTAGAAGAATAGTGTTCCTTGAGCTGAAATAGCTTGCTATTTAGAAATAGCAAGGGTCTGACCTTGAGGAAATGGGAAGAGATGGCAAACAGAGACATAGGCAGGAGAAGAGGATTTTTAAGTAGAGACTTATTAAAAGGAAAGGAAAGGAACCATATTGGTGATAGTCTTGAATGTGGAATGAAGAATGTGGTTAACGATGGGCAGTTTGGGGGTGGCACAGCAGAACACAGTCACCCAATATCTTCCTGATGAATCCCAGGTGGACTTTTATTAATGCCTTTGCAGCACCAACCCAATGCATCACACCTCTTTACAACCATGTGATTGCTTAGCTCCTTCCCATTTTAACTCTGAGCACAGTCATATGGTTTGCTTTGGCTAATGGGGCTTCAACAAAAGTATGGTGAGCAAAAATGAGGGAAGTGCTGTACTCTGGTGGTGAGAAGAGCAACGTGGATAAGCACTGGTTAGAGAGGGGGTAAGAGAAGGCCAGAGGAGTCAAAAGAACTACAGCGCTCATAGCAGCAGGATCTCATGGACAAGCAATGGACCAGAGTGAGACCAGCCCACACTGTAGAAACCCATGGAGATACAGAAAAATTTTTGATAGTGACATGGGTGGGGATAAGGGTAAACAATCCAAGGCTGCTTCCTGAATCCTGTGCATGCAGGAAGCACTGAGATGCAGGGCTATTTTAACTCTACTGGCAAGAGTTTCACTAAGTTTTCTCCCATCCCATGCAGTTGGCTGTGATTTAAAGATACATGGTTTGCTAGAGAACAAACAGACACATGGTTTGCTTGATGACAGGATGGATAAAACCAACAAAAGTCGTCTGCTGTCCTAGATATCAGTTCTGTTTTTATTTTCATCTCATCAATATTGAGTGGATGTTCACATTCACCCAGTTGTTAGCACACCAAGACAGTGTGGTGACTACAAGCATTCGTTCTAGAATCAAATGTGAACTTAACTACCCACTGGCAGAGGACCCTGAGAAACTCATTTAATCTCGGTTTCCTCATCTGTAATGTGGAAATGTTAAACCCTCCTACTTCATATGGCAGTTGCAGAGATTAAATAAAATCATACAAGTAACAATATGCAATATATCAACTGGTGTTAAAAATTAGACAGAATGTTTAGCACAGTATCCAATAGATGGCAAGCTCAATATTACTATTATTATGTTCAATACTTGTTTAGTCTTCCACATTTCCTAATTTTCTAATTAAGTTATTGGAATTATTAAGGATGATTTCACATTTGAATGCCTTCTCTGGTTTCTAAAATATATTTGTTAGGGGAAATGGCTTTTTGAGCCCAGCATTTAAATCAGGAGTAAGAGAAGATAGTTCTGTGCTTTCCTTATGTTTGGGATTCTAATGTGTTCCTTATGAAAATCTATATGCACATTCAACTATATCTGATTTTTATTTCTATCCTATCTGGCTAGCAAGTTCTCATTAAGATATGATTTAAGAACTGAAAGTTCATTAAAAAGATCATTGCATGACAAAGTAAGATGAGCAACGTAGAAATGATTCCATATCTTCTCTAGATCGTCCCATTTAGGGCTTTTTTTTCTAACTGAATCCAGCATAATTTATAAAAGTATAAAGATTTGCCTTTCAAAAGTCTGGAATAATTCAGCAATTAGCAACGCATACGCTTGTTACCTGACACACTTGATTCAAATTGCAACAAACACCACTGCTGGAACATTTTCCTTATAACTTTCTCACTTTAAGCAACATTAGGTTAGAAATCTTTCTTCTAAATTCAATTTTAAGAGAAAATATTCACAAATATATCTAGTTTCAAATAGTCGACTTTTTGTAAAAATAGCATTATGAGGACAAAAGCAGTAAGATTATTTTTAAAAAGAAGACCAAAGTTCTGATTCAGAAAGTTTAAAATGATTTTTTCAGATAGTGTTTTGTTCCAATGGAGTAAAATAAGGCTCTGAGTAATTGTAGCAGTATTAACATTATTTCAGGAGAGGAGATCAGTCACTGAATCTTGTGTTCTATGTCAAAATTTGTCTGAACTGCATTTCAATAAAATCACAAAATGATAACGTGTCTCCATTCATGCTGTTTAAATATGAAAAACATTACATCAACTGGAAACACAAGAGATGCACCATTTATATAATTGTTGCAAATTTCTATTTTACAACCAATTCCCATAAAATTCCTGTGGACTTATTCAAATACTTCTGGAAGAATATCTTAAAGCTTTTACATTTCACACCTTGAAGGTAACTTAATGGAAATACTAGCAGCAGTCATGCTAACAATTTTGTCAAGAATTCTGCCGCAGCTTAGAACAGAGTAATAACATCAGTTGCTTCATCGGCTGAGATACCCAGTGTAAAAATCATCATATTAACTCCAGCACCTCCACTGACACATTTTCCAGAGTCAGGAAGCTTTTCATATTTTTTACATCATGGATTTATGAAGTTTACCTCAATTTCTATTATAAAACTTTTTAAGTACATAAAACAATTTTCCCATTGCTCATGCTAGTGAAAATCGGATACATCTGAAATAAAAATTGAATTGGTATGTCACATAATTCCACCTTGCACTGACACAAGCTCTATTTAACAACAATCTTGTGTCAAAGAATATAAAATAAAAAAAAATCACCTTTCCATCAAAACCAGAGAACTACAGGGGCGATATCAGTTAGATATTTCTTTAAATGAATACCTAATATAAGGGCAGATTTCTCATTGTGACTAATATTTATCTTATTGCCCTGTTTGGTGCAGGTATAATAAAATACAGTGCATGAGGTCATCATGCTCCTATAAAGTGGACATACTTTTGGCAAAACTTCCTTAAAATATTCTTGTGTGTCCTGCTTTTTATGCTTATAGGATTCTTATCAATCAGGATAATGCTAAGATCTGCTGTGGTAACGAATAAATCCCTGAGCCTCCACCCTGCAAAATCTGATATGGTGCGAGAAGTTCTTGCTGTTGACTGAGTCTCCCAGGACACAGCCTCTGGGGGTACTCTGCTAGGGTAAGACAGCTGGAAAAGACACTCAGATTTTATGTGTTTAGTCACTTTTTCTTTCCCAGTCCATTGACTTGAACTAATCATACGTCTCTAACCTGACTGCAAGGGTACCTCACAAACATAAGGGAGCCCGAGGAGGGCATGGGAACACCAACTGTCTGACACAGAAAAAATAAATGTATAATAAGTGATTTTGAGCATGGTTCAAAAGCTTTCAAACTGTAAGTGGCTGGTACCAGTGCCTCAGAAACACACAGCCTCCTCCTCACCATTTCATGTCAGCCATTTTGCATTTTGCGCGTGACTACAAAGGCACCGATGGAGTCCCATTGTGGTATATATACTACATGGAAAATACATGCCTTCCAATGAATGGTAAGTATAGCTTATAGATATGGGTGCTTATACACAGTGACATAGACTGGCATGAAACTTGTTTGATCTAGCTCAGTGGTGTTCAGGTAGAGGAAAAATTACATTTGGTAGTGTCTAGAGACAATTTTGATTGTCACAGCCGGAGGGACAGGGAGAGAGGTGGTTTGCTACCAGCATTCAGAGGCTAAGGGTCAGGGGTGCTTAGATATTTTACAATGCATAAAACAGACCCTACGATCATGAACTGTCAGACCCAAATTGTCAGAGGTGATGATATTGGAAAATTTTAGTCTGCTAGATGGTCTGGGAAACGACAAATGCCCATTGCGCCCATTGAGTGTTTTTGAGTAAGGGTCAGATGGTTGTTTTGAGCTTGTACTTTGGCTTCTTTGGTTCCTTTGATGATGGTCCCCAAATCTGTATGTCTAACTTTAACCCCTCCCAAATGCCATCTATCCAACTTTCTATTGGTTAAGTTTATTGGGTGTCCAATCATCTGTTCACAGGAAGTCTGTTCAGAATGAAGTTAGTTGCCATCTTCTGCTTCTGACACCAACACTCTTTTCACCTTCTCAGGTGCCACTGACTTGTCTATCCATAGTCACCCAAAGGTCAAACCTTAAAGTTGCCTCACTCTTAACTCTTCCTATCCACTGAATTCCACCTGGCACTCAGTTCTGGAGATTTTAGTTCTGACAAAACTCTGGAATCTGATATCCCTTGCGTCTCCTTGGTCTTCTTTTGGAAGAGTATGTTTACTGTAATTCTCATTATATGATAGAATGTGTTTATTGTTATTCATTCCTCCGGTTGAAGCCTAACATCACTCCTGCTCCACCGTGGACCAGCGTTTATACTGCCACTGGGGGACGGAAAAGGGGAAGAATCTGCAGTCAGATACTGCAGGAACCCAGGTCTTCTATAACATGTGGGATGTAACTTAACCTCTCTAAATGACAAAGGTGAAATGAGTTAAAAGTCTCTACCTTATGAACTGGTTGGGAGGATTAAATGATACTAGATAGAAAGAGTCCCCAGGACAGTTCCTGGTATATATAGGAATAGACTGTGTTTCTTTATTATTTGTCCTTGTTACTGTATCACTTTTAAAGTCGACTGTATCATTAAACTACTTCAGTGTATGGGAATGAAGCTCTCACTGCTAAATGCCTTAGCCCTTCCATAATTTGCCAGTGGGACCACTGTTATGAGACTGTGATTTTTATTTGGACACCAACCATGCCTGTACCATGTCTCACTGTATCCACTGTCCCTTAATTATGTAGTAGGTGCTTAATAAATGCACATTAAATAAGTGGATAAAACAATGGAAACTATGCAATATATACATGATAATATAAATGCACTGAAATCTAACCATCTTTACCTCTCTCCAAAAACAGATACCTCCCCCTCTGCTCTATTCTAACTTTCAGGTTTTCTTGACTCTCAATTGTTTTGCTGCTGTTTTGCTGTTCCTAATAGACTGCACTTCCTTCCTTGACAGGATCCTGTCTGGTTCTCCTTTATCAGTGCTGCCCTTACCCCAGTACACACACATCTATGCAGACAGATTCATGCACATCAGTTGAAATGACAGATTTTTCTCATTATTCTTTTTTTCCAGAAACTTCCATGGCTACATGCCCAACCAATTACTCCACTTGCACATCTAGTCTGCTAAGTTTTATTAACATAATATACCAAAGGAAAGCGTCATGTCACAGAAAAAGCAGCATTTCTGCTCCCAAGATGACTAGAGAAAAACCAACATTTATAAAGCAAAGGAGTGAGAAGCCACTAGACTCAGTAAAGGCTGGATTGGGCTGGAAATGAATGGCCACCCACTCCAGGAACAGCAATTTAATCGGAGTGGGGCTGGCTCACTGCGCCTGGACAAACAGGGACATGGGATCCTCAGCCCTGGCCACAAAACACATGGGCCCTGAACTCTTAGGATCAAACTGACCCTTCTTCTAAGGCCCTTCCTTGGTTCCACCCAGGCAAATTCCTCTGTACTGAGAAGACAATGGACTCAGAAGCCATTGTTCCTGGGTACATGGCAGCCTGGTGGCTGACCCTCAGCCAGCTGAGACTTTTCTGATCTGAGTTGATCATCTCCCATGTCATGTGACACTCAGTCCCCATACCTCAGAGCTTTGAAAGTAGAGAGAAAAAGCCAAATTCATGAAAATCAACCAAGCACACCCTGGCCTGAAGTACCCACGTTGCTTCTGAAATTGACTAGCTTTCTGCCCAGAATTTCTCATTTCTTTTCACCCTGGGCTCTCTTGCTCCTGGAAACCTTCAGAACTTGCTGCTGTGCCCTGGGTCTGCATGCCTTCCTCCCAGCCCTCCCTTAGGGCCTCTTTAAGCTGGCAGCCAAAGAGTCACTTCCCGGTAGGTGTAGTTGGCGTGCCTGCAAGTGTACTTAAACTTTGTGTCTGATCAAGTTATGTGTATTGGATCTGAAACCAGTTAGTCAATTCGTTCAGGTCCCTAAGTGGCGATTTGTGGTAATGTCTACATCAATATGAACAGAGCGGTTTGCTAGCTGGTTTACGTAAAGCAAATGGCTACAGGAAAGAGGGGCAGCCTCCAGCATTCTCCCTGCTAATGAAGATATGGCTGGAAAAGAAAGAAAGAGAATAGAAACAAAAAACGGGCATCTACATGAGCGTAAACCCTCAGGCAGGGCCCATTTTCTAAGGGAAATCAATTAGCCTCTTTCTCTTACCCCTCATTTCAGCCTCCCCAAATGATTATGTGATGCTTACACAGAATCATTAGTTTTATAAACTTATTATGTATCTATTAAACCTCCAAATGCAGATCCAACCACTTTGAAGAGGGACTGTGGGACGCTAGATACAAGGTCTACTTGCAAATTTGCAGGAATGACTGAAACCAGAAAAAACAAAAAAGTTAAAATGTAGTGCTTGCTGAGTCCCACCCCCCGTCATTTGTGTGTGTGTGTGTGTGTGTGTGTAAACAGCTTTTTGCACATGCCCAGGCAGAGAAGGAAACAGCCATTCTGCCAGGGAATTTATTTAGTGCGTGTCTGCATATTGGCTGTATCTCTTTACTACTACAGAGTACATTGTTTCTAATAATTGTGATGGATTGATACTTATGACTGGCTGGCAGAATTCCTTTAGCATGTTAAAATATTACCTTTGATTCCTTGGTCTAATGCATAACCTGATGTTTCAGTCAGATTTCAAATGTAATAAAGAAACCTGAGAAGCAGACATCCCATAAGAAAAGGGGCTCCGCACCCGAGGTGGGTTCCCTTCTAAATCGCTGCCCTCTGCCAGCCAAGTGAACCACTTAGCAGGCTCGTTCTTTAGCTCTGGGACGGCTAAGCCTTTTAGGAGCTAGATACAAAGGGAAGAAACTGGTGCATATAAAATACACTAAAAGTCTGTCTGAGGAAAATGCTTTGACTGAAATGGAAAGGCTGAAATCCACCTTGCTCTGGTCTGCTAAGCTAGCCAGGAAATCACAGAATTCCTGGTTCAAACCTAAAAGGATTTCCTTGGGTTCACTTCTGTCTTCAACTGCTGCTTGGAAATTTGGACCTTGAAAGTGGCACGTTAGCCCTTACAATGCAAACTCAATACATTCTAAGATCCCTCTGGAAATTTTGCCCCTGAAAAGATATTAAGCATCAGAGGCTTAACAGAATTACCCCTGACCCAGAAATCTTTCTGGAGACCCAGGCAAGAGGCACATTTGACATGGAAAAGACTGACTGAATGTCTCGGCAGCCAAATGGCTAAGTGCAGACCACGCACTTGATTTTCCTTCTCGTCATCAGGGTACATTTCTGAAATAAGCAGCTTTACACTGCAGGTCACATGAATTTTTATTTCATTTTGTTTCTCGCATTTTAATTTCCATTCTTGCCTATTGTTGGTTACATCACTTTTCATCGCAGCCGTGCTGCAGAAATGTAGAGCACGATTTATGGAACCTTAACATAAATATGATGCTAGACAGAAAGAGAGCGACATATTAGTTTAGAATTTGCAGACTCTCCCACACGGAGCGCACACCGCTGATTTATGAAGCCGAGAAGCCTGTAAATCCTAAAGTAAGGCACTGCATCCATAAACTCCCAAAGAGCACGAAACAGAGCCCCCTTAGCACAGCCTCCCCCGGAAGCCCCCAGGCCCTGAAAACAAAGACGTGCTAACAGCGGAGCCTTTCGCTTTTCTTACAAACACATCTTTAACAAACTAGCTCTCCACCAAGTAGGAAGGTTTCCTTTCCTCAGTGAATGAAGGGTAGGAAAGGGTTTTGGTCATTGGCCTCTTTGCTCCTAGATCCAATTCTTCCTCTCCTCCTTCCGCTCCCTCTTCCGGGGGGCAGAGGTGGTTTCCCAAGAGCCCTCTAGTCAAAGCCCGCCCCCCTTGGTTGGGACTGCTGAATGAGGGGCACGGGCAGGATCCTCAGTGAGGGAGGGAAGTGAGGGAGAATCCAGCTGGCTCTGCCCACTCCCCTGTCACATTCTCTCTGCCTGGGTGGCTCCACTGGAGGCCGCTGCATGACTCCAGCTTCTGACAGACAGCCCTCTTGTGATTCGTGCTGCCTCCAGGTACGCTCATTCCTGGGTCCTGGGCCACCACTTCTTCCTGTGGTCCTCCAGGCTCAAGTGGCACTGTGTTCCAGACATTGCTAGGCTCTGGGTTACCTCCAGTGCTCTTCCAGTACCTTGGAAACTAAGCCTTGTATTGACAAGCTCTTTTCCTGGACAGGATGTGACAAATTCCAGAGGGCAACCTGAAAGCAGTACCACCCTCTCCACCTGATCTGACCAGTGTGCAGACTGGGACCCTGACACTAACCTGCTTCCGGCTTCACTGAGTCCTCAGCCACTCAGAGACCAGCTGACGATCTTGCTGCAGCCACGTTTTTTACACAATATCTTCATTTCTCTTCCCCCAGGGGAAGAAATATTCAGTTGTAGATCTCAAGCAATGCTACTTGAAATGTCCTGGGAATCCTGGCAACAGCTTCAGAAGGAAGGGGACAAAGGTTGCACACCCCAAAGGACATGGTTAGAAAAAGGCAGAGACTGTCAGCGTGTTGGGAGAAGGGGGAAAGATTATAGAATTATAAAGTGATACCTTGTAATATTATGGCTCCTTCAGAAACCAAAACCAAACAAACAAAAAATGGAATAGATCCAGAGGTTAAATTGCTTATCCTAATTTAAGTTCAAAACTTCAGCCTCATGACTCTTCCCATTCCAACCAGCCATGCTAAGTTATAATGTCTTGATTGTGTAGTGTTTTGCATCCATCGGTATGCACATTATAAATGCCTGCATGGTTACACACTTGTTTGATACCAACAATGCTATCCCTTGTATGTTTGGCACTCTGTATAAATATTGAGTTGTGATTTTCTCCCTTCTGTATGCTGCACCCTAAATGTTTGTATCAAAAACATAACATACATAGTGATTACTCCAGCAACATGCACCAAATTTTTGAAGCCCATAAATGAAAGATAGAAACACAACATGTGCAGAATAGTTGTCTTCCTGGGGATAGAGACTGGGACAGTGTTGGCCTTGGGAATGGAGACATTGACTGGGGCATATGAAGGAGCCTTCTGGGATGTGGGATGTGTTCAACATCTATTATGCATTTAGTTACATGGGTATGTATAGATGTTTTTATATGTAAAAATCAACCTGTAAGCTGTACATTCAATACCTGTGCTCTTTACTGTGTCTGCATAGGTCCATATAAAATGTAGAAAGAATCAGTTCCTAAAAGACCTGAAATGCTGACCTCCTAAAGAGTTGAAGAAGGAATTCCTATATGGAAGATGTTGGTTATGGCATCTTTTCAAAGGATGAAAATTTTCTTAATATTTGGCAGTAGGAGCAGAAAGAGTTGACACAGATGTTGACTCCAAGAATAATTATTTGGCTAGCAAGGGACCAAGTATACCAGACCATGCCTCTCAGGTCTCCAGTGACAACACCTGTACTGCAGGTATCAATGACAAGGGGTCTAGGGCATGAAGACTGTGAGGAAGGGTCCCCTTGCATGAAGATCACTGAGGAGTATGCTCCAGGACAACATGTCCTATAGGGGGGTGAAGGAAGCAGGGCTGGATAGAGGAAGAAATGGAGCTGTGATACAGACAAAACCATGGCCTCATTTGATAAGGCACTCCAGAGCTAGGCTGAAGGCTTTCTATGGGAAGATCTTTAACCTGGGACAACTAGACAGAAGATCCCATTGTGAGCCGTCATTTTCCAATATTTCCAATAGTTGGAGGAATGAATGTTTCACTTCTGATATGTGGGATTGATCTGGATGGTGCTGGAAAATTCCACTACAGGATAGTGGCAAGAAATAAGAAGCCAGGCCCACATTCACCCCAACAATATTCTATCCCTCTATATGTGTGAGCTCTGTGTTTACGAGACCCAAAGTTGGGATTGGAGTTATGAGCAAAACTACAGGACTAGTTTATTGAAATGAGTACCTCATTTGGCAGCCCAGGCAGCAAGGCTGCAAACACTGTGTAGCTACAGAGAATTTGATGGCCTGAGGGAGAAAGCGAGAGGCATCTTCCTGGTTCCTCATGTCCCTTGTGCCCATGACCTCCTCGCTTGGGTCACAGCCAAGAAAGACAACTAGAGCTGCAGGCTCATCCACCCAAGGGACATTCCCTTAAGTGCTGCCATGCCAGAGAGAGAGGTATCTTTGTGCAGGTTGCAAATGAGTTTGCATGAGGAGGCAGGAGTTAATTAGTGCATTTGGGTTTGGGAAGTTGGTGACAAGCTGCCACTTTGCATTTGGCGGTTCCCTTTCTGAACAGGTGGCAACTGACTGACAGGCATTCTCTGAAGTGCAGGAGGACATCTGTGTTTTTCACACTGTGGAATATTGGATCTTTCCAAGCCACACATTTGGGAGAACAGCTGAACTGCTTTTAAGTTCCTCATGTTATGGTACAAATAGCCACCTGATGCACAAACACGGGGCGAAGAGAGGCACTGCTTTCACAAGAGCCAACCAAAGCAAATTTGCAAAAACTCAGATGGAAACTTTGTGAATGGAAACTGCACACGTTGTAAGCGATTTCAGCAATTAAAAGAAGAAAACATACCAATGGGAAACAATGTGCAACTGTTACAAAAATATACACCAAATCAAATGGGCAAAATGTTCTTGTACCATAAACACACACACACACACACACACACACACAGGCACACACACACACACACACACACATACACATACACCCCTGAAAACAACTGGCTCAAAACAAAAGCTATCCCAGCAATCATAGAAAAAAAATCACATCATGTAGGAGCTTCCTAATTCTAGATCAGTGTAGCCAGCTGCCTTCCTCCTCCCTCTCAGAAATGTGCTGCTAGTGCTAATGATTTATGGGTTACCGTCAATAATAAAAGCCATTGCTGGATTGAAACTGACAATCAGATTGGGCATCTAAATTAAACAGGAATATGAGTCTCCTTCGAAGGATCCATTACCCTGCAAGAATTCTGCAAAAGACATGATGGCATTTATCGAGAATACCTCAGAGCAGGACTCAAACTGTGAACAAAATGGAAAATGTCTCAAAGAGCTCTCAAAATTAATTAGAAAAATTAGAAGAACCTTGAAAGGAAAGTCGTTGGGTGGAAAAGATGGACCCTTGGAGGCCCAGCCTGTTCCCTAAGCCTCAAAGTCAGAACTGCCAGGGGGAGCCAAGCCCAGCGTCTCTCCCTTAGAGAAAGGACCAAGGAGCCACCGACACTCTGGAAAGGACCCTGGGGCAGAGGAGTGGGGTTGGTTGCTGCCATGCAGTGTTTAAAAGAAAAAAAATTTGTTTACTTTGATAAACTAAGAAGTGGGTCATTGCTTTTTTCTTTGTCTTTCAATCACTGAAAAGTAGTTGAAGACACTGCTTCAAGAGTCACTGGGCAAAAAAAGCGAGGGGTGGGGAGTGGATCAAGAAACCTGTCCATTTTGAATATAAATGGGAGTTTCTAAAAGGCCATTGAGGAAAGCCGCTTGGAAACACACATTTTTCCCACTGGTTTTCTTTGATAAAGTCTTGCGTTGTGTGTCAAAAAGATGTACCAGGAAGCATTCAGTTGGGAACCAGGGAACATCTAATGATCAAAGGTGTTGGCTGGGAAACCTGAAAAACCACTAGGACCATTCCTTAGGCTTTCTTTGCACCTGATGGCTCCAGTAGCTGATCAGAGAGGGGTCAGACATGGGCCCCTGGTTCCGAGGCAGTTGTGGTATGAGGGCAGTGGCCATTCATGTGGCCTGGCCCAAGAAGCGGCCCTATACCTTGTGGCAACTGATTATCCAGACTGCTGTTCATGGGAGGTGTGGACTCCACATTTGTCCGGGGCTCCACACAACAGGAAGCTCACTGAAAGAAGGCCGAGCTGTGAGGGGGGCAGAAGTCACGTGGTGCTGAAGCCGTGAGTCCACAGAGGTGAGGAAGAAAGGACAAGACTGAGTATTGGTAAGAGAAGTAGAAACAGCAGCAGAGGAGATCAGTGAGTATTTTGATTCTTCAGTGGATTTGTAAGAGTAGGGCAAAGCTCAGGCCGTGGGGGCCACTGTTTCACACATCTCAGTGACCAAAAGGGTGAGACGATGGCCTGCTTCCCCCAGGAGATGAAGGCAGGCAGCTAACCCAGAGAGCTACTGAATGTCATCGAATGGTGCCCCACTTCTTTCTGACGCCCAGCTGTGTGCTTTGGGAATCTTCTCGTGTCCTTATTTCCCCGGGTGTTGTTAAAGCAGACTCCATTGGCTGAGGTAAACTCAGATCCTCTTGGCTCCTTGAAATCTGAAGCTCTAACTACATCGTAGCTCTAACTACAGTAGCAAACCCCATTCATGGCGTGTTCACTGGTGTATCATGTCCTGTGGCCTTGTGATATGAGCTGGGGCACCCCGCCCCTGGCTGAACAGTTGGTCCCTTTCTGATTTCTCAGAGGATGTTCTGGTTGGAATGAAATGATGCATCCTTAAGATGGAACTCAGCATGTAAGCCACAGAGGCCCGAGGCTTGGGGATAGCCACAATTTCATCTGTGGCTATGGTGATGAACTAGAAGCCCTTGTTCCCATGGTCATACTGGGCTGTTTATGTTTATCACCCTCTAGGGTCTGCACCCCACGGTCATTCAGGTAAACAGCATTTTTAGCCCAGGATAAATCTACGGTACCTTTGCCTGAGGATGTCTGCAGTATTGGACATACTGACAACTGTGGGCTTCTGCTTTAAGTCTCAACTGTTCATGTATACACAGCCTGCCCTCTGGATGTCATGTGGTTTAACGGGAGACCTGTCTGCGAAAGCAGTGGCCCGCACATATCTGCCCTTGGTGGTGGTGACTTCACAGTGGCACCCACTGCATGAGACTGACAGCCACGCACCTTGTCCTCCGGTCCCTGACTGGCTCCCGTGACTTTTGATTACTAACGTGTCAGTGACAGACAATGTTATGATTTAACTGGATGCACCATTTCCTGAATGGAGGAACAAGGAAAAAGGAACAGGGAATTGCCCTGGAAGAGAAAAGATACTGAATGCATAACACTCATTGCCAAAGAAAGATGGAAGACAGACACTTCCTCCATTTTGGGAAAATATCATCAACTCCATTGGACCGATGTTATATTAAAGCTGATGGATCCACAATGGGCATGTTCCTAGAAGATTTTTGACATCTGTCTTCAAAAGTAAAAAAGAAATTTCAAAGGGAAGGATTTGGATTTATGCTTTTTTGAGGAAGAAATGAGGGTGCTAGTTGTTCATTACCTCAGTTAAAAGAAAATCCTCTTCTGTCCTGGAAATTATTTAAAGTAACATAATATAAATAGGGGGGTATAATATGAAAATATGCTTATTGTTTGAGTCAATGACAGGTTAATAAAAGGCCTATGAATAAATAAACAGAAATGGAAAAATTGCTAGTTTTCTTATACCCATACTCCAATTATTTCTCTCTTTTTCTCCCTTCTCCTTTCTAAATATTCATCTCACTCCCATCTCAGCTTTGGGGAGAAAATCTTATTTTAATCCTCATGTTTTCTTTTAATAGCTGTAGAATAAACCATGGCAGACTGATGAAGCAGAGCAAGAAAAGAAACAAGTGAACTCCAATCGAAGAATTCACATCAGCTTTCTTGAACGTGGGAAAAACAAAAATATCAGTCTAAACCTCAACACCCTAATTCTTCTCTAAACTGCTTTTCTTTTGATTTGCTCCTGCATCAGAGTCTACTTAAGCTTCAAAAACAGTCTCTCCATTTCCCTGGAACCAACCAAATGCTGAGTGTGTGCAAAAACATGGTAGCTAAAAAAAAAAAAGAAAAGAAAATGAAGAAGATAATTATCAGAGGGGAGGCGGAGGAAGGAAAGAGAAGGAAAATAAAGAGATATGGCACAAGGGAACTGGGCCAAATGAAGACAAAGCAATGCACTTAACCCACCTGGAGAGCAAATCGGACCAGCAAGGCGCTCTTAGCCAATCGCCTGGGTCTGCAGCAGAGAGAGTCCGCATGGGTTCATTTGGCCGAGGAGTGTGTTTCATAAACCTTACGGTGCAGCTATGAAAGCTATCAGGATCTTCCCACGTTTCCTGTCATTCTGTGGAGATTGGCTGCTGGAGGGTTGGGGGGGCGGTGAGGAGTGGAGATGGAGGGGGAAGAGGACGGTTGGGTGGTTGAAGGGGGGACAGGCTCGGATGGGAAGCGGAATCACACAGGAATTTATTTTAAGTGCATATACAAAATGAAATGAGGAAAAAAACCCAGTATATTCCTTTTGGGTCATGTGAGGGAGCCACTGGCAAAGATAATATATGAGGGGAAGGAGAGAGGAAAAAAATAGAGGAGGAGAATGTGAGAGACAAATGGGGAGGAGGGGGCAAAAGGCTTCCTATTATTCGGGATACCGGTGTAGCACACTGAGGCAGCTGGAAGATTAAATTAAGTATTATATCTGCTGACCCTATTGCCATGGTTACCGGACAGCGGAAAATATTAATCAACCCAAGCCTTTTCAGATGAATGTCTTGAAGAAATACAATAAATATAAATATATATGTATATCCTCCCTGCTCTGCTGCCTAAATGCAGAATGGCAGCAGTGCACCACCTGATAGGGGAGATAAACACTTGAAAAACACATCTGGCTTGTCAGGGACAGCTGACATCACCCGCAGGCAGAGACCGTGAGCCGTGGTGGAGCTGACCATTGTGCTCTCCCTCCCTCTCTGTCTGTCTGTCTGTCTATCTGTCTCTCTCTCTCTCTCTCTAACCGGCATCTTCCCCTTGCCCTGTTCCATAATGAACTACCCTTCCTGGCTTGATTGCAAAGTCAAGGGACAATTTGCCGCTTACTCCAAGGAAAGCTGTCCATAGCTGGTCACCCCTATGCAAGGCCTAAACCTGTCCATGCCAAAGTGAATATGCAGAACCACAATCTAGAGCTTAGCAGGTTTAGGAGAACAAAGTGACTCGAGTGTGTTTTGCTGTGAGTCTGGGTGACTCAACAATTAACTACTCCTCAACTTGCAACAGGCCTTTTGTGCTGGCTCTCAGCCTGGTCATCGCGGAGTCTCAGATTTTCTCTTCTCACTTTACTCCCAGTAGCAGATACTGTGAGACTCTCCTGCCTGTCTTGAGAAGACTGTCATTATTCCCTGTCACTGTTATGGAAAACTTGAGGAACTGTAGAGCAGAAACCAGGAGCAGGGCCACATTAACACAGATGGATGCACTGGTGACAGAGACCACTGGGAAGTGGCTCTGAGCAGGATTTAAAATTAACCAACTGGCTTTCTATGTTTACTTGTAAGTCTGTCCCAGGCCTCGGCCCCCTGTCTGGAAATGGGCAGCAGATTCATAGTAAGTGAACCTGGTCATAGCTGAGGTCTGTAGTGGCCTGTGGCCTCAAAGGACAAGATGAGGCCACAGCTGAGGACACCTGGCTCCAATCACAGTTAACTATATAGAGACAGTAGCTGCAGGCATCTCACTACTCAGGCGAATATCAACCTGGAGATAACACAGATCTCCTAATTAGCATAATTTACTACTTGGAGTAGTCTTTGAACGGACTCCTATGGTTCTGCTCAGTTTCTGCACTTTCCTCAATGTCCCCATGCTTTATCCAAAAACCAAATGAATATGGTGCACTCAGAGAAGTTCTTTGTCTCAGCCCCCAAAGAATCTTGAATTCTGCTAGGGGGTTTTGATCCTCCTGAAACCCTAAAATCATATCACTTGTCTCATTTTTTTAAAACTTTGCCATCCACTCCTTTGGGAGATTGCAGAACTAATCAGCCCATCATATACTGCAGTAGATCTTTCCTGGTCAATGCACAAGGGGTGGTACTGTGCTCCTAGAATGATGTTTTCTTAGCTGCCATTCGATACTTTGAGTTACTGCTTTGTGCAAGGTGTCCTGCTGGACAGTGTGTGGGGGGTGCTAATGACACAGATTCAGGTGTTCCCACTATAGCAGACAAGGAGTTGGGAAGGTTTGAGGTTCACTTCATCCAAATGCCACCATTTTGCAGAGTAAGATGATAGAAATCCAGAGTTGGAAAAAGATTTGCTTTTAGGCTATCGCTCTTTCACTGTAGACTGGATCTTACAGTCTCCTCAGCCCTGGGCCTGGCCTGCTTTGACATGCCAAGTTTTTTAACAGCAAATTTATGCATCTTTTTATAAGCTTCTACTGGTTCCCAAGCTCCCAGGGTGCTGGGTGGGCTAGATCTGGTACTGAGGGATTCCTAAGAAATCTAATAATTAGGCTTGTCTCCATTTTTCCCACCTCACTTCCCACTACCTCCTAACTCTATCTTCCCCTAAATGAAGAGCATATTGTGGGAAAAATAGTCTTGGCATCAGATTTCTTTTCCCTGTTGAATACTCACATTCTTAGGTTAACACAGAGTCCCAAGGAAATGCACTGAAGTTTAGCACAGGCCTGCTACAAGCATGTCCATGCCTCTTAGCCAGAATGATCTTATGCTATGAGACCAAACTGGGTCTCCATGGCAGGTCTGGCTCAGACACCCCCTTGCCCAGAGCCATGGGGGTTCAGATGGCTTTTCTCTTAGTTAAGCCTTCACGGCATGTAGCCCTGACCGAGACCAATCAGCCCTCTCCTTCTGCTTAGGTGCAATTTTACACAGTAGGTGACATTAACTCAGTATCTAAGTCCCCATGTGCAGCCACGGCAACCACAGGGTCTCAGCAGATGACAGGAGACAGCAGGTTGTATGATCCTGTAAATTATTTCCCCATAGTAACAGTGAGATTACACACTTTAATATGCATACGGCCGAGAGAGCCCTCTTCCTGGCTGAACCAAGGCGATAATGTGTATTTTGTATCTAGAAATCCATTCTAAACTGTGCAGCGTGTAATAGACAGCATTACCTCAAGGGCTCCAACATGACCCTTCTCATCTGGCTCCTTCCACAGACTTGCAAGTGGAATGCTGTTTCCTTCCAAGCGTCTCCCTGTGTCTCTAGGTTCTCTGGTTTTGTACTGACACTCTTGGAATGTGTTCAACGCCTATTCTGATTTTAGCAAGGTTTTTTGTCCTCCTGTCTGCCTACAGTTTTTCCCCCTGTTTAGATGGTCACAGTCTCATTCAGGTGGGTGTTTTATTTTGGGAAGAGAATAGTGAAACTGGATCAGGAAAGTGGGAGGAGGAATTCAATAGTAAAACAAGGTTATGTAGACCATAGTGCATCTAGAAGAGCCCGTGGGACTGTGCTTATTGAGTTTATGAGCCAGATTCCCTTCAGTTCAAAACAAAACAACTCTCATCCCATAGTGAGTTCTGGAAGAACTGCTTAAACAAGATCATCCATCTGCACTCTAGCATAGACACACAATGGACAGAGTGCTGGATTCTGTATCAGGGAATGCATGAAATTCAGCTTTGCAACTTTTTCCTTGTGCAATTACAGAGAGACGTTTAACCTTTCTGATCTGTAGTCACCCCATCAATAAAACTAGATAATTCTAATGAGCTTACAAACTTTCGTAAGATTGAATTTGACTAGCATCCGAACAGAATAGATGTTCAACAAATGTTTGGCCTGAGGCAGAAGGCAAAGATGATATAAACAGTCCTTTGGAAAATACTTACGGTTGATAACTTTGTATCAATGTGAAGTGACTTCCCTCCCATGCTCATTGATCCTATTAGCAAAACAAATCCCTTTACAATCCACCCAGCACCCTTGCAATATCTGATCAAGGATAACAAAGAGGGTAGTAAATGCGGTCTGTCTTTAGTGTGCAGAGCTATTTTTGCAAGGCCTCAGCTTCCTTTCTGAACGGGGTCAGGTGGACCATGTAGGAATAGGAAAGTTTAAATGTAATCATTGTGTTTTGGAGGAAATGTATATTTTTTATGTAAAAAAGTTAGGTTTGGTACTGAGAGCCACTTTCTATCTTCCTTTTCTTTTCTGCACTCTCTTTTTTTTTCTTTCTCTTTTACAGAAAAGAAAAAATGTCTTTCTTCACGGGCTCCTCTGCACGGGTGAAAGGGTGTTAAACTCAGCACAGACGGGCCTCTCCCTGGGACTGTCATTACACACGTGTGAGTTAGGCGAAGCGGCGCACAAAAACAAAGCTTTCATTTTATCACATGGAACCAGTTAAAGGAAATAGTGCAAGCTGAACTTTGGACAACCCTGAATCATACTCAATTTATTCTCCATCATCTAACAAGTCATCATCAAAAACAGGCAAACACCGTCCGAAGAGAATAGTGCACACTGGAAATATACACAGATACTATGGTATATTATTGTCCAGACGGGAATGAAACCTGCAGCTTAGTGAGACACAGGCCTTAAATGGAAAAAATAGAAGCAGAGTGTCTCTCTCTCCTCCTTTGTCAAAGAAGGCTGTGTCTTTGACAATTTTACCAAAATTAGAACTGTACTGAGGGTCTGTGATGTCATTTGAATAGATTTTAGGGGAAAGATGTCCCTGTACCAAATCCACAAAAGCTCAAATATGAACACCTAAGGCATACTTTGCATTCTTTGGTAGACAGATATCCAGTGACAGTGTATAAAATCCATCCCAAATGTGGCTTCATGGAGAAATGTGAATGCACAAAGTTGAGAATAATAAAATAGATCTTTTCAAGCTCTCCCCTCCTTGAGCATAGGCCCTTTGACTCTGGCCTTGCTCATCATGGGAACAAACTGGTTGCAATAATGGTTCCTGGGAGGGAATGTTTTCATATTGGGGTTTTATCAGTTCTAGTTTCTCCCCATTTTAAGAACTTCTACATACCCAATGAAACCCAAACCCCTATGGTTTTGGAAATGGCACAGTCATGCTACCATCCTTACCATGCTTTTTCCTTCCCCAGTTCCACCAGAAGTACTAATCCTTCTGCCCATGCCTTCACTGTGGGGCCTCTGATAATCTCCCACATTTCTCACCACTCCCACCTGGACAGAGGCTTTGGCTTTCTTTCTCTATCTCCAACCTGCCCAGCATATCCATTCAAGACCTTTGCAAAGCTGCTTCCTCTTCCTGGAGTCTGTTCCGTATGAGCTTGGTCTGGTTGGCTCTCTGTTCTCATTTTCATCTTGACTCTGAGGTCACCTTCCCTGAAGATGACCCCTGATTACCAAACCTTGTGTTGCCACTTCCTGGTATATCATCTTACCTTAGTTCCTCTCACACCACCTAACCTTCTGTCACTTTTTGTGTTTTTTCATTCTTTTTCCCCTTTAGAGTGTAAGCTGCATGACAGTGCAGGCCTTGTCTGTCTCTTATGCCATCGCGTGCCTAGCATCTAGATGCTAAGTGCTTAATACATTAGTTCTGAATGAATGCTCCAGCCAGGTGTTCATCACTTGCTGCTCATTCCACCTTCCCAAAGCCTGATGTGCAGGTGGTACACTAGAGAACTCCAAAGAGAGCAACCTGCATCGTGGTGATGTGAATGTAGCCTACAGAGTTGAGCAGTATCCAAGCTGAATAGCCATCAATGGCACCAATTCAGAGTTCTTTTTACCAGGGAGAGAAATCAGGAAGACTCCATCCTATCCTTCACCTCTAGGAAGAAATGTGTTGCTCTGTGAACTTTCCCTGGCCAGTTTCTCCCTCAGTCTACACCCTAAAGATTAAAAAGGTCCTTACAAGTACATCTCGGTGGGCCCTGTGTAGGGCGACTCATCTGTATGCTCTCACTTCCTATTTACTGCTTCTTTCAAACACACATGAGCCAAGCAGTTACAACCAGATAGTGCTTTAAAGCCTGGGGATGTATGTCCTACCTTCAGCTGTGAGCTTTGGTGATGTCAAGTGAAGTGTCTGGAGGAACCTACCCAACCTTCAGGAGCAGTACCTAGAAATTGGCCAGCTGATTTCTACCTTCTCAAACCAAGTAAGCAGTTCTGAGACCGAGTTTGGAACTTCCGAGTGGGATGAAACACCAACTGGTTATAACAATGGCTAACTCCAAAGTCTTCAGCTTTATATTGGTGCTTTCTCTCTCTCTCTTTCTCTATGTCTCCTTCCCAAAGTCCCCTTCCTCCTACTCCGAGACACTCGCCCCTCCTACTCTGAGACACTCGCCGATTAACCCCTCTGCTCATTTTTGTGAGGGAACCCTGGCCAAGGAAGTTGGTAGCAGGCATGGTGATAGCACTGACATGAGTATCACATTTACTAAAATCCTCATACCACCTAACCATACGTGGGAGACTGGGATCATATGCAAGCCAAAGGCAACCCACGAAATTGTGAAATTTGCCTGGCCTTGAGACACAGTAATGGGTACTATGGAGTTGATTCATGATAATATTATGGAGTTGAATGGATTTGGGTAACTGTTTTGGAAACTTCCAAAACTGATACTCAAATCAGATAACTTTCCAAGATTAGACAACTTGGACAGATTAGATAACTGTCGAAGGCAGTGTGAAAATCAGGGAGTCTCAATGGCAGCACTAGAGGAGACTCTGAACTCTAATGTGGTAGATAGAGCTGAAAATCAGGCCCACAATATAATCTGAAGGGTAGAAGACTAAATGCACAATCTTATCGGAGCTCTTATGCCTAAATTAGGAATTCAAAAGAAACAGAATGGGACCTTGAAATCTGAAATGTGGTAACTGGGTAGATGGTCCTGAGAATCTTGAATTTCTAGATTTCCCCAATCACCTATAGCTGACAGAAGCATATTTAAACCCTTCGTTGGAAGGAAGTAGTTTCCCCTCACCTGGGCTCACCTGAAAACACCTCACCTGGAGCGGGTCCCTGTCAGGTCAGACTTCCGATCCTCAGTTCACTCCTTCAACCCTTCTTCACCTATAGCCTGATAACAGGGTTCACACTCATGGGGACCCAAGTGGAGAGAAAAGTGTCCGCTCTAGGATGAAGTCCTTTATGCACAGAAATAACTGCAGGAAATGACAAATTTGTAGTGGAACATGGACCTCCACAAGAACGGATCTAGACTTCTAAAGGCTGTTGAAACACTATTGGAAGAGGATACATAGGCTGCAGATCGAGTGGAATAAGTATTCTGTTATAACTCAGTGCCCAGTGATTTGGCAAGGATGCCTGAAGCCACGCTCAGTACCTTTCAGTACTTCCTAGAGGCT
Source organism: Dolichotis patagonum (assembly GCA_004027295.1). Classification (NCBI taxonomy): domain Eukaryota; kingdom Metazoa; phylum Chordata; class Mammalia; order Rodentia; family Caviidae; genus Dolichotis; species Dolichotis patagonum. The sequence goes on along the minus strand of PVJX010005976.1, from coordinate 45,905 downwards.
TGGGTGATAGAGAAGTAAAGCTGCTTCGGCACTGTGTTCAGAAAAGGGTCCAGAGATGGCTACGGGTATGACACAATAGATTTATTACCTGGGACTGTAGAACTCACCACATAACCACGTCTTCTGGGGGGGGGGCAGGGAATGCTCCCTTCACTAATTCATTGGTGCCTGTTCTCTATAGGTCAGGGCGGATGAAAGGAAATGCCATCATGGAACAGTGTTTCCCAGTTACAGGGAAGATAATAGGATACTTGAATGATGGAGGCCAGATAATGGTACTTAATCATTACAAGCAGGAGGCTTATAATTAATGTAATGAGCAGGGAGGCTTAAATGGGAATCAAAGAATAGTGGACCTTGCTCAAATTCATGTCCTGATAGGTGAAGTAAATGGACAGTTATTTGACAAGCAGCCCCAGGGTAAAACTGAACTCTAGCAGTATCTGAGATTTGGTCTTGGGACTGTGACTATATGACTGAAGATGCCCTTCATCAGCTGGGCATTAGATTTATTGTCTTATAAGGTTGGATATGCAGATCAACAAGCCATCCCACAATGGGAATGATGAGACAATCAGGGTCAGGCCTGAGAAGATCCAGGGTTACATGCACAGGTGGCCCAGGTCCCCACACCTACTAAACCTGTTATACCAACAACTCCTAAATCTACACTATTGTCCCATGGTAGTGGCATTTCTCAGTGACCAGCTAAAGGAAGAGGGAGAAACAAGATTACTTCACAGAAACACTGGCACAATGTGTTGGTATGAACTATAACTGATCTCATAGCTTCCCTCCGTGATGATCCACAAGGCAGTAAGGGAGAACTCTGAACTGTACAGGTCAGTTTTGAGTGAAGACAAAACAGTCTGAGATGCACACATAGAAACATTTCTAGGCAGGAGCAAATGTCTGGATACTCAGGAGCCTGAAAAGAGTAGGTTTGGAAGACTAGAAACAAGGGAGTATGAAAGAGATGTATGGATCAATCTACGGGGATCAGCGGGAAGTGGTGGGTATTTGCTTATTTATTTTTGTCTCATGCCTGCCCTGAAGGAGGCACTGAACAGGCAGGAGGTTGCAGCCATTCTGGTCATCACCTATGCCAGGTGGAAAGCTCCACAGAAGTATGAGGGGTTTGCAAAAGAGGGCAAGGTATTACCGGGAAGTGGCACCACAGCCAAAATGGGATGGTTGGCAAATGCCATGATGATTTCCATTACTAACAGTGGCTTTGACTTATTGAGGTGCGGTTTACTAAATACAACACTAATCATCTTGGGCCTATTTTCAGGTTTATGCCTTATAATTACTCTGCGAATTTGGTGCCACTATTCAGTACTACTTTCATCCTACAAGAAGAAGTTGAGTATTATGGGCTATTGTTCTACACATTCACTAGTGACACAACTGCTGGTTAAGAACAAACTTCACATCTATCATCTTATGTGACAATAACTCTATGAGATATATTTTAATATTCCTGTTATACAAGGGATGGACTGAAGCTCAGAGACCATGGGATTTAGTGACCAAAGCCTTTCTGATCCGAAACCAACTCCTGCTGACACACTGTGTTTCCCCTGTTCCATGCCTAGAAGTCTGAGGGGGAGGGTTGGTGAGGGGTGGCCCCTGAGCTTGATGAGATTGTTATGAATGAATGTGTGAGTGGGAGGAACTAATCGCCCAGGTATCTGATGTGTAAGATGAATCTTACTATCCCTACCTTCTTCTCCTCCTCCACACTCCTCCCTAGAATGCTTTGAATCCCACCAAGGCCAGAGAAGCATAATTTCTGAAAGGCCCCCTTTCCACATCATCATCTACATAACTTTCATTGACCTAAATCAGATTTGTTATGTGCAGAGGGTGGCACAAATGGAGTTCATCAAGTCTCATCATCTTTTTGTTAAACTTCCCAGGCTGCCAATGACCAGTTCTGTGCACCCAGAGATGTGCAGGACATATCATGCTAAACTGGAGCAGAATGTAGTGCCCAATGGTAACCAAGTCAAATATGTAAAAATGTTCCTGAAAACAAGGACAGGACAGAGGTCTGAAGCCACAAAGCAGGGTTTGAACCAGGATCCAAAAGCAGAAAGAGAAGAGAAAAAGACAGAATAAAGAAAAGAGGGAAGACAAATCCAAGAATCAGCAGATATAGTTTCTTTAAAAGTATGTAATGGAGAAGAGGCTGGAAAATAATCCCTTGAAATGATTTATGGCTAGGAGGAATCTGGGACTATTTAAAATCTGTCATGGAGGAATCTGGGACTCTATTTAGGAGGCATTTCTTTGAGCTGTATCTATGTCTAACCATTTTGATCATCTGACCAGCTGTTTAAACAGCATGATTGTGTGACTGGACTGATGGGCTACATCAGTCAAACAAGCACATCTGGAAGATGATGTAGAGTTAGTCAAAATATTACCTTCTTTGCACAAAGGCAAACACATTGTTTCCATTGGTCATTTGCCATTCACAGAATATAACAAGGAACTAAGTAATCCCCAGGAGATAAATTCACATGCAAAGACAGAAAGCAGGAGGAATCTTGTCGACACTTCTCTTGCCAGCTCTTTGCCATCACTAGCTAGATGCTGACCCCTGGGTTCTTTTAAGAGTACAATTCTGGGGCCTGTGCAAATCCATTTGGAAGAGTTAAATCACACCAAACCGCAACAGTAGGTAGGAGCACTGTTAGAAAAGAGAACAGCATTTAATGGCCACATAGCTGGGGTTGCAAAGAGGAAGTTTAGGCAACAAGATCTTTATAAAGCAGGGCTTGGATTGTACCATGGCTGATGGCCATCAAACTGTGTGGTCAGAAAATACTGTGTGTGTGTGCGTGTGTGTGTGTGTGTGTGTGTGTGATTGTGTGTGAATGCACGTGCATACACGTGTTTCCATACTTATATATAACTGCACACAAGAGCTATATACACACGCTGAAAATATATTCAAGTACCAAAGTCTGTCATGTTCATGCTGCATACAAAGTTGATTGTTTGAATGTTTGGTTGTGATATGTGTCATGCAGCTGCAATAGGACAGTGATTAGAAGTTTCAAGTCTCACCTCACTGCAGGTGATGCTCAGCCCTTTCTCTAGAATGACAGTTCAAAGCACTTGTAGAACATGAGGTATTTTCATTTGAAAATCAAAACCTGGGGCCATTATATCTAAAGCCCAAATCATTACTTTTTCCCTAAATCAATATCCTCTCCCCTTATTGCCTTCTGGCTTTCATGATGTGAACTCCAGAGCTGGAGCTTTGTCTAACTTGCTTACCACTTTACGCTCAAGGCCAAGAGTAGTATCTGACATGTGGTACGTGCTCAATGAATGATTTGGGTGGGCGACAGATAGATTGTCTTCGTTACTTTTCTCTCATTGCTGAGACAAAATACCCAACACACAAAATAAAGGAAAGAAAGTTTATTTAGCTCACTGTTTGTGGAGGATTCAGTCCATAATCAGCTGGCTCCAAGGCCGGGTGGCATGCCACCAAGACAACATTTCAGGGCAACAGAAGACAACAAGTCAACAAGAACAGCGGTGTGGGGGACAACTTCTTTACCGCCTTCATATTGTAAGCAGGTTAACACCATCCCCCATCTCCCAGGGCAGATTAGCACTCACACAATCTCTGTGCCTTCCTCTTACAGAGGATGAGGATGTTTACAAAGCAAGGACCCTGACTCTGCTGAGTCTCTTAGTTAAACGTCTAAACTCACGTTGACACAATGTATCAACTTTAACATAGATGAACACTGGCATCTCATCTCTGATAGTTTCTTTGCAATTACATGTCAAACTCTGCCATCTCTTTCTTCAAAAGGTTTGTTTGCCTTTGTTTACCTATCTGGGTTGATGAAGGAAAAAGCAAGATGAAATAGGCTTGATCAACTATACACACCACACACGTTAGGGTAATTATTTTATGTTCTGCCTGCCAGCATCCCAACTGACATCTTCATCATCCTACCACAATCAGAAAGACGGAGCCGGCCTGCTTTCTTTCACTTTCCCTTCACTTTCTTACCATATTCCCTGTTCAAGTGATATCTTATAGCACAGTGCTGCTTCCATTTTTCCACCATCCAACACCTTCATTGAGAAGCTGTCTGTGGCCTACAAGACTCCAAAGTGACTGAAACCGACCATATTTGGGGACCTGCACATGCTTTTACCTCCATCTTACAGTCATTTTCATTGCCCCGGAAATCTTTATCATCTCATCTCCAACAAGCAGTTATCTCATCTTTCATGGTGACTTACTTTGTTCCACATACAGCAATACAATTCATGGATGCTAAGTGCACAGATGAGTGTTTCTTCCCATCTATGCTTGCAAACCTCATTCACGTTTCAAATGCCATATCTAATCCTGAGAGCCTCCTTGCCTATCCTAGTTGACGCAGTCCAGTAGGCAGGCAATCTGAGGCAGCATATGGCTTATTTGAGCAAAACGGTGAAGAGCAATGGGGCAATGGCTTCGTAGGGGGCAACTGTAGAAAAATATTGGAAATGATGTAACACAAATACCTTAGACTATCTCACCTGTGAAGGGAGAAAGCTGGGGTATTTATATGCCAGTGAGGTTATGAATTGAGGACCAATAGGGCGAAGAGGAAAGTGTTTCTAGTCACTTTCATCGGCTCCAGTCCCATAAAAAAAAATTTCCCAAGGTATAGAGATATATATTCTGAATATTTCAGTGCTAAGCAGTCCTGTGTAATAGAAATAGGTGGTGACCTTCACATATAATTTTAAGTTTTCTAAAATCCACATTTTAAAAAAAGTAAAAAGAAACAGGTAAAAGTAATATCAATAGTACACTTTATTATTATTCATTATTATTATTATTATGTATTTTACTTAACTCAGTGTATTAATATATTATCATTCAACGTATAATCCATATGATTATGGATTTGAGTTATTGAGCTATTTGACTTGTTGTGGTACTGAGTTTTGAGTTTTTGGAATCTGGGATGCATTCTATCCATAAAGCACATCTTAACTAGGGCTAGCCTCATTTCTAGCACTTATTAGCCATGCGTGGCTCGAGGACACTTCTTGGATAATACAGGTCTGAACGAGTCATTCAGAACCACTGGGACAAGGGTCAGCACTAGTCAGTGAGATCACCTCCTCCTTCCGATTGACCATTTAAGGTGAAGTAGTGATTTAAGACTCAGAACACAATGTTTACAAATGCTCTTTACTTTTTCATGTAGTTAGGTCTGATTCCCTGAATAACGAAACACATCACTAGGACCTACTTTTGTTTCTTCCCATTAGTTCCATTTTAATTGCCTTGTTCAATTAGCTTTTGCCAAATGATTGACTCTGAGAACTCACCTTATCTACAGGTCCCTAACCTTCTGTAAAGGGAAATCACTGTTCATTTCCCATTCTGGGAATCAAGAAGCCACCTGTCAGCTGAAATTTGGGCAGAGGGGACAGTCAGCTCCTGGGCTGGCAGCTGGGAGACTCTACTTGGAGACAGACATACTTAACTACTATACAAGAGATAGGAATTTTAAAGATGTGCAAAGATGAAGATATAGCAGACTCCTCCAATAACAGATCTGAATAATATATACTTTCCTGAAAGAAAACAAATTTTCACTTAAATTATCATCCTGACCTATTTTCCCTCCCATTCTGTCCTGTTGCTTGCCTTCATTTCTGAATCCAAAGAGATCTTTGAAAGGCATCATATAGGCACTTGGTGACCAGTTCGCCATGAAAAGGTTAACATGAGTTCCCAGCTAAACAAGACAGTAGCCATTATACCACGGAGCAAAAAGCACTGAAAAAGATTTGTGGAACATGAGAGCGAAAGCAGTGAAGGCAAGGAGATTTTGTGAAGTCTACAGGTGTCTTAAGGCACTAAGTGGTACATACTGTCTGCTAGTGGAAAATACGAATTTCCCAAGTCTCATTTAAGTTCGAAGACAGGTATTAACATTTCCAAGCTCATTCACTTCTCAGGGAAAAGAAACCATCTCTCGAATTGACCCATCCTTCTTTGACCTCATGCCTAAGATAGTTATTTATGACAAAAAGCCCACCAGAAAAATCAAAAGATGAAAAGTTTCTATTGGGAAAAAAAGATATTGTTTTGCATTGTTGATTATAGAATCATTTATTCTCTCTTCATTTATCTAACATTAAATGTACTATACTTTATGTCTCTTTATAAAACATTTCTACAAATTTTCATTTAAAACTCTTTTATCTACATTTTGCTAAACTCATTTGTGTTTTAATTATTTGGCTTTTTTTCAAAAAAGAATTATTTCCTTATTAACTACCTTCCATTCTTCTCTACTTAGGCCTATTATTCATTCTTATTCATAAATCGTCTGATTTTTATCATGTGTCTTTCAATCCTGTATCCTTCACTTGTACCCTGGTAGAGGGGAATTTCTTTTCTTTTCATTTTCTGCCTCCCAAATGAGACCACTATTCTTATGTCACCTGTATTGTCTTTTCTCACTCCCCAGAGCCTTTCTTCTCAATGACCTCAGTGGTCGAAGCTTCCAGAAGGCAGCCTTGACAGTTCCCTGCTTATACACACCCTCTGGTGCAGGCCAAAGTGGCACCATCCCTACATCAACGTCTACTTCTACCAGGAACAGTCGTCACCAAGGAACCATTTGAGTAGAACCATGCTCAGGCACCGAGGAGGCTTCCTTCACAGACTACTAGGATGTAAGGTTATTTTATTTTCAAACAAAAAAAATTTCTAGGAAGTGAAGTAGGCTTATTAGCACTGTGATTACACTGAGAAAAGGGAATGCTTTTTTTAGAAATTAAAATTATGGTATTTTAGGTACAAGGCAAGGCACATAATTAAAGATGAAAGAATATACAGAAACTGCTGCCATTTGGGGTTGGTTTCTAGAAACACATTGTAAACTTGATTTGGTTTCATGCCATGCTCTTTTTTTTAGAAATTCACATTGGGGATGGAAAAGTGAGGCTTTATTTTTAGATAATAAAGCAATTTTTATAGTGTTGCTTCAAATCTCACCTTAAAAAATATTTAATGGAATACTCTTGGACATCCAGAACTGTTATATTTTATGTTCATGTCTAATCCCCAAAGTTCCATTTCCTGAAGCTGTGCATAAATTGCACCAAATTCTCTCAATTAAAATTGAAATTACTTAATCTTTACCTCTATGTTGTATTCTTTTATTTTTTTCCTTTTCTATATTGTATTATTTATTTATTTTTTGTTTGCAGTACATAGTGGTTATACTTCTCATGGGAATTTGGTATATATACACAATGTGTCTTCATTCTTTTTCCTTCCTCTTCCTCTTCTCCCTCACCCTTTTCTCCACCTCTTGGTCCTCTTCCCATTTGCAATATCTATACCTCTGCATTCATGTATTAAGTAACCAATAATGGTGAACTTTCACTAAAGCAAAAGATGTATTTTGGAAAACTGTAAAATTTAAAATTATAATTGTCTTGGTAAGTTTTAACTCATAAATGTTGAGTTCCTTTTTCAGTAGGTTTAGACAAGCAGTTGAGTTGCTATTAAAAATTCCCACCCAAGGGCCAGGGATTTAGCTCAGTGGCTTAAGCGCTTGCCTGGCAATCGTGAGGTTGTGAGTTCGATCCCTGATACCAAAAAAAAAAAAAAAAAAAAAAGGACCTTGTTTGGGGCCGGGGGTTTAGCTCAGCGGTATAAGTGCCTACTTGGCAAATGTGAGGTCATGAGTTTGATCCCCAGCACCAAAATAAAACAAAACAAAAAACAAAGAGAGGAAAAGAAAGTGCTCTAAAGGATATAACTGCATGTATGTTCAAGTGTGTAAGATGAATGACCATATTACTGTTTTTGTTAGATCATGGAGCAGAACTGTTAACAGTCTCATTGTTTGAATGTGTACTTTGTATGCTTTAATTTTGTAACTTGAACAACTATTTCCTAGATGACAGTATGTAATATCAAGTAATGATTTCTTAGTGTTTTTTGTTGTTGTTGTTCTTTCCTTTTTTTCCTTGGAATTCTGTATTGTTGCTACCCTTTTTTCTGTTTTGTTTTGTTTTCTCTTTAAATAAAATTTTAAAAAATTCCCACCCAGTTTCCCCATGTCTCAGCCCCTCTGCTCTACAAGAATTTACTGCCTCTACTCATCGTTTCTACAAACATCTGGTATCTATGAGGTAGAGGCAGTAGGTGTGAAATAAATGTTCGTTGAATGAATAAACCAAATTATCTATGGAGTTACATACAAATTTAGACAAAATCAATTTAATTTAACAAATATTTATTTAGCACCTATTATTTACACTAAAAAAAGAGATGATTATGAAGACATAACTCCTGTCTTGAAGAGTCTATAAAACAACACAGGCAAAAGAAAGACAGAGACCACTCTATATCAAATTGATAATGGTAATTTGTTGTCCTGAGCTAATATCCCTAAAGAGAAAGAACATAAAAACTCTCAATGGAGGTTAGAGAGTCCAAGAAAACTACCACAAAATGTAGGGTACAAAATACTCTTCATAATCCTACAAACTCTAGAATACTGGATATAACATTTCAGAATATCATAGTATAAAAAACCAAAGCAAAAGCAAAAGCAAATAAGTAAAATATTCCAAATAGCTGCCTGCTTTTCAAAAACAGTTAGGCAATTCTTACCTGCAATTATTGAGCTTAAGCTAAATCTGATTGACTTTTGGTTACTGGTTTCATGGGCTCCTGCTACACAGTAGTTTACAGCTCGGGTGTAAAAATGGCTCAGCCATTTGAGCCGTTGAGGAATTTCACCAATTTCACCAACAGACACAGAAAATAATGCCTACCTTGAAGGATCATTGTAAAGCAAGAGCTTGGAGTGGAGTGTGGCATATAATCAAGCCTCATTAATGTGAGCTGCCATTAATAACAGTAGAATAATAACAAATATATAATAATAATATATAATAAAACATCATCTTTAATTATAATAAAAATATTGGTTCTACTCAGTCAACTGTCTACCAACTCTGAACCTATCAGAATAGCATCGGTAAATCTCTTACTTTCATAACTTACTTTCTCTTTCTCTTACTTTCTCTTACTTTCTCAAACAGAAAATTCCTACAGACCCAATGTCAGGGTAGACTCATACTGAGTCCCATATTTGGACTGTTCCCAGTCTATCCATATCACTCTCCTGTCCCTTGATGGGTCTCATCGACGCTTTTATAAGAAATCATAGTGAAACGTTGAAATCTGGGAAAACTTCAAGAATAGCTCTCTCTGTTAGTTGGGGCCCTGTTCACAATGGTAATTCTCACAGGGACCACATTTTTTCACCTTTGCTTATTCTAATGCCTACTTTTCCACCCACACAAGCAGTGTTTTTCCAGGTTTCGATCCTTAGAATTCCAAATCTACAAAGGCAGTATTTCCCCATAAAGAGAAGGATTTCAAAAGCTTTGATGAAATTGCCAAGTTCCTCTCCCTTTGGTAAAATATCTAGCAAGTCTTCATGGAAGTCTTGACTATCTAATGATGCACAGAAGCTCTGATTATCAGTTAAATATGTCTTTACTTAATGGATATGGGAAAGAGAATTCATTATTATTTAATCAATGACGTTTGGCAGCAGAGCGTGAATGTCTATCGTGTTTGAGCAAAACAAGTGTGAAATTTAGAAAAATTGATTGTGAAAAATTGGGAACTCATACATTAGAAATTCATGTGGATTTTTAAAAAGTCCTTAAAAACTACAAACATAGCTGGAAACGATAGAGACACATCATGAAACAGGCAAAGTGCGAACCTCCTTCAAAGCGTTGTTGCAGAGATTAAGAAAGCTCTGATCTTGTTCACCAATGCCTGTTCCATTGGATTCCGATTTTGACGCTCAGTGTGGATCTGAGCTCACCATGTTTCTCTTCATCTCACTTGAATGGGGTCTGCTGAAGGAGGGGAACAGCTCCTAGACATGCTGTGTATCCCCAATTCCCCGGGGCACAGCCCAGGGTCTGGCACAGTTAGAATTCAGAGAATGAACCAGTGAGCCGGTGCAGTGCAGGGGGAGGTCACGTGGGAGAGGGGAGGTCAGCACTCAGCAGTCCGGCCGGGTAGGCTCCTGAGGAGGAACTTAACACGGGAGGGCTTAGTCCTCCAGGGTCCCACCTCGCCATGCTGTCTGGTTGTGCCTGGGGTGGTCTTGACACCCAGGAAGTAGAGTTTGGGGTCACATGTCTCACATACTATGATAGTATACTGCATGACCTCTTACAAAATGATTTAGGATTCTTTGAACATTTTTAAAAGGTAAATCAATAGTCACATGCAAGATATTTAGTAAGGAACTGTGAAATGCAGCTAAATACAATGAAATCTTGTATCATTCCAATTTAAGCCCCAACATAGTGGCTATCTGATCTGTCTGTCTCTCTCCATCTCTCAGTCTCTCTCTGTCCCTCTGCCTCTGTCTCTCTCTCCTCTGTTACATACTGGGGACTGAACTCAACGCCTTCATGTTGAGCTATACCTCCAACCCTGCTTTTATTTTTTATTTTCAAACAGTCTCACTAAGTTACTAAATTGTCCAGATTAGGCTCCAAGTTACAATCCTCTTGCCTCAGCCTCCCTGAATACTGGAAATGCAGGCATGCCCCAACACACCTGGATATTGTGTCATCTCTGAACTGGCTACCAAACGTGCCTCACTAAATATGCATGCTCTGCTAATGGTGACACCTTAGAGGTACTTTGGATACTGCCTTCCCAGGGCGTGCTGTCACGCCCTGCACGTCCAAGTTCACCCACGCACACATGAGCATGCGCCACACTGGGCATTTCCACACGTTCACATGGCAAAATCGGCCTTGCAAAAGGCTGACACTTCATGCATTTCACAGCAATTCATGCGGTGCTGGGGAGATGAGAAAGAAAACTGAGTTTTTTCATATGTAAATTCTGAAGGAAGGGAAGACAAATAAAAATAATTTCCTTTCCTTGGCTTTGTTTTGCACTCATCCCTGTCTCAAAGAAACTCTATCTATTATTAAAACAAACTTATAATGCTTAGTTGTATGGATGCAGATCTCTATCACTGAATATATAGACTCAGGGATGATTTTAGAAAGAAATCCAGCCAACACACTGACCATGCTAAAGGAGATGATGGATGGATTTTGAGAACTTCCATAAAAAGGCAAAGGAAACTTTCAAACTCTCCATCATTTCAGTTTGCAAACTCTTCAGGTAAATAGTAGCCATATCACAAAAACTATATATATTTAAAAAATGTCACTCTGGCAGTTTTGCTTGTGCCAAGAGTTGTGATAAGTAGTTGGCATGAATCAATCTCTGCATGCAGAAAGGACAAGAAGCTGAGAGATCTGAATGGAGGAATTTCTCATCTGTCAGCTAATTCTTCCCATTGGCCAAGTCAAGCCATCTTTATGGCTACCTCCCATGTGCAAGGAATAAGCAATCCTGACTGTTTCTTATACAGAAACACATTCTTTTCCTATTACTTGGCTTTCTTCCTCAGAAAGTGACAGGCAGTGCTCTAGAATTACAGAAATGTCATGCTAGGAAGAATGGTGGAGATTATTAAGTTCAACCCCTACATTTAAAATTTACGGACTCTGATGGTCCCCAAGAGTGGTGATTCTTGCACAGCTGATATCCTAGTGAGGCATGGCAGGAGGATTGCCATGTGGAAGGAAGCCTCTGACTTACAGTTTTGTGGCTTGTTCAGTGAGAACGTAAGCAGGAAAACAAGAAGGCAGAGGGCCAGAGTCGCCTCTGTGGCGGTTCCATTCATAGCAGACCCAGAGAGCCGAGGCAGCTCAGTTCTCATGTTCTGAACACAGAATGAATGAGTGGATCCCGTCGCTTGACACATTTCATTTTTTCTTCAGCTGTATATATATGTAGAAGACATTCTACTGGGTGCCGTAAGATTTCAAGGGTAAACATGGTGCAACTCTATCTTCCCTGTGCCCCCAGCCTCCAACGACAACATCTTGCTATGCATCTTATTAGGGTCATCATGTATGTGGTCAGCTTTTATTTTACTAACCTGCCTTTACTAGCACTTGTGTTTTTAGACTATTCATTTTATGAGTTTGTACAGTCTTTCCCCAGGTAGCCTGAGAAAAGAATGCACATTTGTGCTATTTCATGGAGACCCAAGGTGCCTGGGCAATTAGACAGATATTCTCTTGTTACTGCTTATTTCCTCCTGTTAGTACTCAGCACAACTTAGTGATATAAAGACAGTTCCTGAGTTCAAGGACGCACTGGGACCAGAAGAAGGACTTGCATCATAGAGATCCCAGAAGAAAGAATTCTCCCTGGGTATTGAAAGCACTGTTCAGAAATTACAAACACACCCATGTGCCAAGCAGAGAGCCAGCAAAATGGAGTAATCACAAGCCAACGTCTGCCTCTGTCCTACTGCTGAAGAGTCCTGTTGGTGATTTCTCTCCCTCAAAATTTCAGTAATGAACATTTAGCAGCCCCTGTTGAATGTCTACACACTTGAGAAAACTCAGGACAAGTCAGAGCTATGCTATTGCATTTAGGAAGCTTGCACACAAGTCTAGTCACTGAAGCTTGAAAAGGTGTGTAAAGGTATGTGATTTACTTGCTGGATCCTAGCTAGTGGGATAAATTTCCCTCTGAATTCTTTAGTGAACCCAGGTATAGTATAGTAAAACAGTGAAAAGACTATCTCACAAGAAAAGACCTCTTAATATCCACTTACTTAGCTTCAAGATGAGCAAATACAGGAGAAGGAAGGGTGCATGAACCCTAACAGGACATATGGTACTTAATTTCAGGTACAGGTAACATTTGTCCTGGTGTGGGGGTATAACTTCAGTTCCACACCAGTGTGCCCCAAGATACCACTAGGTCTAAATATAACCTCATAAAAGGTAAAAAGGATGAAAGTCCCCACCCTTGTCCATTCCCCTCAGGACCGTCAGCCAATATCTGCCTGACCTCCTAGAAAGACCTAGAAAAGGTTTGGGCTTAATCAATTGTACACAATACACCCTTTGCAGCCTTTTAATATTTCCAGTAATTTTTCTCTTATGAGTTTTGAGCTAACATAATTCTCAAGGCACTTCCCTTTTAAGCCTTACATCAGCAGAGGCAAAAGCAGTATGCTTGGAGACAAAGCAGGGGAGAGTCAGGCACACGATTTACCCCACGCTCTGGCTCTTGGTGGCCTTAATGACAAAGCTTTTAACTTTGTGCAATCCCTGCCTCTCAAACAAAGACATGATTAAAAGAAGGCAGGGGGAGGGGGAAGGAGCATAAAGATGGAGATGTACAGGAGGCCAGCTTGGTCCCTGTCCGGCACACAATCCATTCCTGGCCAGGAAAATGATTGCTGTGCGATGGCCAGCGTGGCCAGCCCAGGGCAGCTGTGAGATATAAATTGTCAGCAATGACCATAAGCACTCAGAGAAACAATTTAATTCCTCACTTCCGCCATCATGGGCTGATATATTCTTTCAAGGTCATTACCCAAGGCTAGAAGGGTCGCTTGATTAACGAGTGACAGGCCCAATGAGGGCCAGTGTGCTCAAGCAAGGCCTTATATTAATTAGACAGAAGCTGAGGAAAATAAATGTTACAGAAAGGAGGAGCCAAGTCTTGGGCACATGCTGTGACCTCATCACCCCCACCCTGTTCACCCCACAAAAGATAACACCCTGACCTTGATCCTTAATGTTATCCCTTAACTTTGTTTTAAAACCTATAAAATACAAAACATAAACCATGCTTTGTTTCAGATTCAAAATGACCCAGGCCCTGGCCTCTACTTTTGACACTGCCTTTGTCTTACCCTTTCTCACTTAGTTATTCTAAATTATTGGTTAATTTGAAGTGGGGATGAGGAAAACTGCTTGCTACGAACTTCACATCACAGAGGCAGCTTAAACCACGTTGATCTGAGCCAAAGGGAGCAGGAGAATGATGACACTTCAGTGTTTTAAGCCCGGTGGCTAATAATCCAGCAATTGCTCTTTAATAAAATGTCATTATCTTGCTTAAGGAGTTAAGGAGATTTGGCACTAACAGTGGACTTTCAGGGCAAATGACCATTTGAGGAAAAGGGGCTTAAAAATACCCTCTGCTCCTTGTCCAATATGCTGTCTCTCTTTGATTATATCTATCCTACAATCCTCACTTTAAAAGACACAATGGAATAAATTCCTAGGGGATTTGGGTGAATCTGAAGGATTTTTTTTTTCCCAGAGCACAGAATAGGGTTTCATTCCCAGCATCTAGAAGGAATTTTCCTTCCTCCACCTACCCACTCATCATTTGACCTTCGATCCATTTGGGAAAGCAGTGCTGACATCTCAGGGGTCAGTGTATGGTGTTCGCTAGACATTTGTCTGCATTTCCCAGCAATCCATTACTATCTATGTATCACTACCGTATATTATCTATTAAATACAGTTCAGGCGGTGAAGGCAGAAGGTTTGGGTGGCACCCATAGTGTGAAGGGTTGTTAGTAAAACCTCCTAGCAAGGAGAAGTCATTTACTTTTGTACTCTGTCAAAAGAGAGAAAAGATATTTCATTTTTAAGACAGCTTGCTTCTATGATCTCCTATTTGGCACCATCTTCTGACCCAACACTGCATGTACAGACAGCTCATGGATGGTTCCTCTATGAGCCTTGGGTACCACTGTGGCTAACAATAATGGGGATAACCTGGAAGTTGGACCCTTATAATACTCCCTCTCTTAGCGTGTAGGTGGGGCCTAATAGGAATTTCTATCCAACAGTATACAGCAGATATGATGGAGTGTCCCTGTCAAGATTAGGTTAGGAAAAGACTGTGACCTCTGTCTTTCTTGTCCTCTCTCACTCTCTTGGAGAATTCACATGAGAATCAGAGGCATCCAGCTAAATTGCACCCATCCCTTACCCAAGGAAGCTGGAACAACAAATGTAGCAGTTAATATTGTGGTTATTTGTTATGGATTAACGGATAACTAATATACCCACTAGCACCACTGAGCCAGCTAGGTATCCAACTGCTCTGTTTTACTTTCCTTTTCTCTAAAATGGGAGCAGCCTCCTCCTAAAGAAGCTTTGGAAATACCTGTACATATTCACTTCTCTTAGTGGAAATGGAGATTTTATGCATTATCAACATATTATGAGTATTCAGTGTATGCTATCTTATCAGATCTATTAGTTTTGTGCAAGATGTAGCATCATTATCATGCATGATTATTATACTGCATTTTATATCTCTGAATTATCTGTCCTTGACGGATATCAATAGAAGTACCAGCCAACAAATTTGCAAAGATAACTTACGCATTTATTCACCCATCCATTCCTCCAACCATCCATTCATCCTTCTATCTATTCTTTCAACAAATATTTATTGAGCATGCAATAGCATTGTAAGAGATATAAAAATGTAGTCAGTATGGTTTATGTCTTCAAGGAGTTTACAATCCCAGCAGGGAAGATAATACTTGGACACTAATTACTGGCATCTAAAGTAGAATGTGGTAGGTATCATGAGAGTAGAGAAGGGCAATATGAAATCAGATAAGGAAGAATTTTGCTTTGATTTGGTGTGGCTCGGAGGAGAAACGGGCACCCTCACTAACCCTGGGGAATGTGCCCTGAGTTCTTGAGAAGTAGTGATGATACATTGGTCAGAGTGTCTTACTCAGTCTGGCTTTAACCAACACCGCACATTTGGAAGCACAGTATCAGAATAGAGTTATAGTCTCCAGCCAGAGAACCCAGCTAACTGGCACCATGGGAATCCCACCCAGGACCTCAGCTTCATTACTCTGGCCACATTATAATGATACATTACCGAACATCAACCTCCTGGATATGGGACAGGCAGCTGGCTGTCCAACCTTCTGAACTGAGAACAGCATGTAATGAATCCCTAGTTCCGTAACATGCTTAACAATTAATAAGCCAGGGTTTTCTTGAGGACAGCAAAGGATAAAATATGAGCATGCCAAGAGATAGGTCGCAGAGCATAAATGCATTATATGGAAACAATACTCATGATGAGGCTGGAGGGTGAGCAGTTTTTCCTCTACTTTGAAAATAGAGTAAAATATATTGAGGGTCTAAATTATGTAGCCACTGGTCAGCCCTGAATTTCATCCTGCTGGTCAGACCTCTTGCATGTGGATGATAATTTTGCCATTGGACAGAGTGGCTGCTAAGGGAAAAAGCTGCTCTGGTCAAAGGATTTGCTATTAATTTCAGGTAAGCTCATAAAAAGAGCCTATAGAGGAAAGGAGAAGAAATCAAGGAGTTTGGTGCCTAAGAACAGGATTAATAAAAAAAATATCCTGGCCGTTTTAGAGGAGCCAATTCAGCAAGTTTTGCTTTAGGGATGTGTTCCAACAGTTTCCAATGGAAGGAAACTTTATGCCATGCCCACTCAGGCAGGTCAGCTGGCTGGCAGCGGTCTGGCAGTGGTACCACTCAGAGACATGGAAGACCCATGTGTCTCCTGCCTTCTTGGAGCCTGCTGAGGTCGGCTGGCAGGTTTGACATAACTGTGCTCTGGTGAGTGCCCATCACCCAGCTGATGAATGGGAAAGGCCCACTGGACTCTACAGAACAACTCCAGATAGATGCATATCTCTGAGTCAGTGGTCCTGGGACTTTACACTTTCACCTACATCGTAAGTCAGCGAAAACTAATTTTCACACTCTAAAATCCTGATTTCAAGAGCTGGAAATAATTGTGTCATTTGTAATCTTGGCTGGCATATTCCAGTTGATGCACCTGTTACTTTGTAGCATAATTAGGTGATCTTAGGCTATGTATGATGCGAAGCAACCGGGCAAGAGAAACTTCTTAGAAATAGTTCCCTATAGATCTAAAATTCATCTCTATGAGGAATTTTTTTCTTTTGCAGAGGAGTAGATGGAAGAACTCTATCATATTTGGCCGTTGAAATGTATAGACAATTCTAGGCTAATTATCTCCCATAAGCAGTTCAGTTATAACCAGAAGACCCAGAGATGTAATTCTATGTCTGAAAATCTACTTCTTTTAGCCCAGATATTAGGCTAGGCTTTTAAATTTTCTAAATCAGAGATCTGAAACTGAAGTATGCATACAAAACCACCAAGGGGATACCACTGCTTCCAGCTGACAAGCTTACATTGTGAGGAGGAAGATGCCACAGTGTGATTTTAACCCTCTCATCATTCCTGATTTCTGGAGGGTTTCATTGATTAATATAAGCTCATTATGCCTTCGGAGATGCTGTCTTTTATATATTTTGCTGTCTATGCACTTTCCAATACTGCATAATGACTGTCTGTTCACTTATCTATATTATCTCTACATTACAATCTTCATGAGGTCAGGCCTGAAATTTATTCATCTTCATCACCATAGCATCTGGCTGCTTGACAAACCAGATGTGGACTTGAGCTGACTTGTATCATTCGGTTCAGGATAAACGTCAGTTGCCAATTGGAATAGCTCTATAGGAACAGGCCAACAGGATGAAAACCTAAAAGTTTTTAAGTGGCTGATTAACAGAAGAGATGAAACAAGGGTATAGATTATTTGGGGGCGTATATGATAGATAGTTGTTTCTTCCTCCCAAACTGTCATTACTCATTGGGGAATTACCGATTGTATCACTTTTCAAAGATTCAAGATAGCCTACCTTTCTGAATGGGAGCTTTTGCTTCAAGTCTAATTGGCTTTAGGCTCAGGCCTGGTGGGATCCTGGCCACAATTCTTTCCCTTTAGTGCTGCTAAATATATCCTGGCTGCCTCAAGTGTCTAGATGGATCTCTTCCAGTCGTTCAGGTCAACATCTTTTACTATTTGGATGCTTTTGAAAACCTCTTGACAATATCTTCTTCAAGTAACACCGATCCATAACTTACTTCTCTTCCTTTTCTGTCTGAAAATTCTTACATAGGACATATTTTGCTTCTTTTTAACTAATGATTTTCTCTCGATTTATATAAACTGTGTACCTGCTAAGCCCTATAGACTATCGTTATTTTGAGAGTCATCATTAGAAGGAGAAACTTCAGTCATTCATTTGTTAACTTGTGGCATGAAAGAATATAAACTCTGGATTCAGGTTGCCTGGATTAGAATTCTGACTCTCCATTTACTAGGTATGTAGACTTAGTAAGGTAATCTCTTCTTGAATTATTTTCCTCACTGTAATAAGAATAATAATTGTACCCACCCTGTGACCACAAACTTTAGATGGGCCTTTTAATGCTACCTAGAAACCACTGTCCATTTGCCATGTCACATGCCAAGAAGACTGTACCTTCTTTCATTTCAAACCAGCAGTGCTTCTTCTCCTCCTTACTCTACGTTAGAACTTTGCTTCTTACTTTACCAAGGAAAGTGGAGGAATCAGAGTGGATTTCCAAGACTTCTGGCTAACACAAACATACACATTGGTTGGCACCTGCATTTCACTTTCCATCATCTTGTCACCACAGATAAACAACCAACGCTTTTATCTAAAGTAAAATCCCTTCACTTGGTACCAGATCCTGGCCCTCATGCAAGCTGAAGGTTTTCTGTCCAACTGTCCTACCTTTCTCTCCTGCATCATCAGTAGTTCCCTCTCTACTGGATCATTAGCCTCATTCTCTAAGTAACTATATCCAGTTTCATGGCTTTAAATACCATCTATGTCCCAAGAATGCCTGTATTTATCTCTTGCCCAATCTTCTCTTCCAAATTCCAAACTGAATATCCAATGGGCTACTCAACATCATCACTTATATTTTTAATAGACATATAAAAATGAACTAAGTTATACTGTTTCTCTCCTTTCTCTCCTCTAAATGGTCCTAATTTTCAGTCTTAACCATCTCAGTTTGTTTCAACTTCATCCTTCTAATTCTTCAAGATGAAAACTCATCCTTAATCTCTCTTTCTCTCTCTGACTTCATCTAATCCATCAGGAATTCTTCTTGGATCTTCCTTCAAAGTATACAAAGAATTCAATGCACAGTCATTTTTCATCACCTCTTGGCTCCCACACTGGTCAAAATTACATCAGCTCTCACTTGGATCATAACAGTAGCTTTTCTCCTCTGCCCTGATCCTTCTTCACCCCATTCTCACCCTAGAATCTAGAGTGATCCTTTGGAAACTGGATGACATCATGGTATTCCTTTGCCCAAGACCCCTTTACTTCATTCAAAGTAAAAGCCAGAGTGCTTAAATGGGGAACACCTCTCCTTCACCTGCATGTCTTCCTACTTCCCTTCCCCTTGCCCATTATGCTATAGCCACAATGGCCCCCTCAGTGTTTCTTTGACACATTATGTACCCTTTCACCTTGGAGTCTTTGCATTTGCAGTTCTCTCTGTTCAAGCCAGAAAGAAACATCTTCCAAGGAAACTTTCTTGGATCTTTCCAGCCCTCTCTCAAATATCTTCTCATTGAGTTCTACTTTGATTATCCCACTTATTTTTTGGGTTTTGTTTTGTTTTATTTTTGTACTGGGGATCAGACTCATGATCTCACACTTAGCAGGCAAGTGCTTGAGCCGCTGAGCCAAATCCCCGGCCCTATTATCCCATTTAAAGTGGCTACCTGTGCTCACACTTCATACTTTTCAATTTCTCTTTCCCTGATATTTACCTTGGCTTGATTCCATTGCGTATCTCACCATCTACTATACACCATAATGTGTGACTGTATTATGTATATTATGTTTGTCTGTCTTCTCAGATAGATCATAAATACCAGGAATCTCTGTTTTGTTTGCAGATATATCTCACATGTGTTGAACTGTACTAGCATATATTAATAAACATTTATCAAATTAAATTGAATTCAGTTTGAAGGACTGGTATTTTAAGGACAAAAGGATATCATTCATATACATAAAGCTCTTGAAATAGTGTTCAATAAAAAAGAGCAGCTGCCACCACAACCACTACCATATCATCATCACCATGACCATCACCACCGTCCCAGGAGTCAAACTACAATGGTAGCTGAGTCTCCTGTGGTATTTTGTAGCATATACTATAGGAACAAATTAATAAGCTCTAGGACATTTACTTTGTACAAAAGGAAGGCTTTTAGATTTCTGTGAGTTTAATTCAGCTCACAGTGATTCCCTTAATGATTTTGCTCCCATGACCCCATCTATGGGCAGGATGCCATGAGTACTTCTTATGGGAGAAAGAAATTGGCCCCAAGGCTATCTGGAGTGGAATAGATTGCAGAATGTGCTGGTAAATGTTCAACAACCAACTCTCCAGGAGAAAAATAAAAGCAAAAATATCTTTCTACAATTTGTAGTGTTTGCCCATTTCTGTGGTATAAATCCTTCTATTGTGGTTGATTTCAAACTTGTATCATGGTGTCACCAAATGCAGAATTAAAGAAAGATGAATAATAATGCCCCCGTACATAGTAATGGTAGCTTCACCAAAGAGATACAAAAGACTTGAGTAGCCTCAAGAGCATAAATAATAATACAATGTCATAAAACAATTAGGAAGTGATTTGTTTTGAATCATAATCATCTAATTATAAGCTTAATTTAATTCTTAATATGGTTGTATCTAACGACCTGCTTGCTAAACTTCCTGAAAATTTAGCAATCTCTCTGGAGTCAGTCTGAGCAGACTTCAGTACTTCACTGGTGAGATGAATGGAGTTCTGATCCAAGCAGCCCAGAGTGTCTTCTCCAGAGATGGATTCAGTCCTGAGAGAGTAAGTTTTCCAGATTTCTGGAATTTGAAATTAGGAACTGTGTGGACAGACACTTTCCATTTCCCACAAGGACAAAGTGACAGTACCAGGGTGCTGAGAGAAAATAAAAATTTGCAAGGAGGACCAGCAATAAGAGACCAAGAAAGAATTCTGTCTTAGATACTGGTCACCTCCCAGTTCTTTGCTCCAGCTGTTCCAAATGTTTGCCCCTTACATTCTATATGCCCCATAATCTTAAAAACAAATTCCCTGTTCATGTATGCACTGCAGGTGGTTTTGGATACTTGCAAACAAACGTCCTAAGGAGACATTATGCTTAGTTGATTGGGGTTGGCCTGAGTTACACCAATTCAGTCAGTCACACTGATTACTTTATGCTTGTCAGCAGGTGTAGATATGTTTAAATACAAAAGTGAATTACTACATAATGAGTGCATTTGTATAAGCTGAAAAGAATCTTTCAAAGTATGAAGTTTACAACAGAAAAAATAATTTTAAAAATCTTTGAAAGTGCAAAACTTACATCAGGAAGGAAATAACAGAGCAGATTCTTAGTAGTGAGAATTCTAGAAGCTAAAGCTTCCTTTACACTGACCAGTGTTACCCAACAGATCACCACTGGCCAACTCCAGAGATTCTTGTGGAACTTTTATGGTTCTTGTCATATCTGTGTCTCATTCTGGTCAATGTACCACAGAAAGAAATACAATTCATTCAATCTGACCTCGTTTAATTGTAACCTAAGGCAAAATATCTATGAAGTCATGGATTTAATGTGTTAATTATATTTTAATATACTTTAGAATAAACAAACTATGAAGTGATGCTGTGTGTGCCCAGCATATACCCAAGGAAACACCACAGCGGTCAGGTTTGCTTTTGTAAAGCCATCTTGTCACCTGAGGTTTTCCCTGTACTGCTTGTGCAGAGCCCAGGAGAGTCTAGATTTGTCAGAAGCTACGTTTTCAGGCTCCATGACAGGAGGATCTAATCTGCTGTTATTAAAATGAGAGGCATACATGATAGGCATACATTTAACTAAGGGATCTGTGATTTATTATTTGGGAAGATGTATTTGCATAGGTTAATTCAATGACATTCTTTATTAAAAAAAAAAAAAAAAGAAAAAGAAATTCACACAGTGAGCAGCGGCCAATCCTACCTTTCAACTTCATGTTAATTTGCCCTAGGGTGGATCTGACCTGAGCATCTAAAAGATACCAGCAATAAGTTATCTATTTCATCACATGCTGGGCAAATGAGAGACCTGTTTCAGTTACAACCAATTGAATTTATCCTCTCAACACAGAGTCTTCAAGCCCTAAGTAGACATGAAGCTTCTGGCCGATGTTTATCTTCAAAACTTCAGCAGCTGATGGTCAGAGTTCAACATCACCAACAGTACTTTCAGCCCTAAGGAATAAAAGCTCAGGAGTACTTCCTTGTGTTTTGATTACAGTTCTAGACTCACTTCTTCGTGACTTCAGGGGGTAGCCTCTAAGGCCTACAAATATAGAGGACACCACTGTGTTTAATGAGAGGACATTTTCTAAAGGTCCAGAGAGCAGCCAGCCCAAGTCCATCTCCATACCTCAGGTGGATCCCATGAAATGATGCTGAAGCCACAAGTCAGACTGATCTTACCCCTTAAGAGGAATAAGTGAAATGGAATAAAGGGACCAAGCTGACCATGTAGGTCTTTGCTTTATTGAAAGTCTATGGACTTTCAAGCCCAAAAGTAGGATCTTCAAATCTACACCAACAAGGACTGTGGGACTTATTGATGTAGTATTGCAAAGGTCATTGGTTAAAGTAACATTTGTCCTTGTTATCATTCTTTATCTATGGGGCTCCCTGCTTTATAACTTGCCTGGAATTATACAGTCGGCCCTCTATATCTGCAGTTTCCAAATCCCTCTGTCCAGCATCTACAGATTCAATCAACTGTTGATCAAAACCTCTAGAGAAGAAATTTTTGCATTTATGCTCAACACATACAGATATTTTCCTTGTCATTTGCCCTTACACAATATAGTATAACAACCATTCATATAGCATTTATGGCATTTAAGATATTCTAAGGAATCTAAAGATGATTCAAAGCATTGGAGGATGTAAAGATGTTATATGCAAATATTACACCACTTTAGCTAAGTCTCTTGCAGATTAAGCTGAGTCTCTGGTAGATTTCGTACTCCTCAGGTGAAGTGGGTTCCTAGAATCCATGGCCTGAGGATACCGAGAGGCATTTGCAGTAACTGATCATTTCTGCATCCTGATTTTTTTTTCCTGGGTAAACTATGAGAATAAAAGAGATGCAATAGCAAGTGATCACTGAAGAGCATTCTGAGTGTTGAATGTGGGCAATATCCTGTCATCTGTCATACGTATGTATCTCATCTGTGATTAATGTCTCATTGTTTTATTCTCTTTTACATAAACCGGCCTAAAATGAAAAATAGAAAAGCCTTTGTGTCATGACCTTCAGCTTTTCACCTTATGCTCTCGTTTGTTTCCTCTTCTGTTCATGTTTGAAAAACACTTCACTAGAGTCTTAGAAAATGTAATAAAATTTAACAACAACAACAAACAAATCCATGAAACAGGAAAACATCACCCTCCATGTGAGCACCAAGCTCTGTTCCAGCTGTGAGGGTGGATTCAACGAGATGTTAGAAATGAAAACCTCCATGGTTATTTGTATCATCACATCTCTTGATAAAGTTATAAATTTTCTCTTGTTTCTGACAAAACAGTCCCACCACCTACCCAAGCAAGAATAAGGGGAGTTGTTTAGACAATGGAGCTGAGAAGGAATGAAATGAACAAGTGTCACTATCTTCTAGATGAGGGGTCTTGTTGTCTCACAGTTCTTCACTGTTGGCACATGGCACATATCCATAGCTAACACAGGAGAGACACAAGGGTTTAAATTGCATGGCTGGCAAAACTGACACTCTACATGGAAAAAAACAGAAAAAACAAACAGGTAGATCGGCCCCTCTTGGTTATCAGATGAACCCCCCAATAACCGCGAAGCACATGCCTTTTCCCATCACTTTCGCAATAGTCATCTCATCTTGAGCAGACAGGCTCAGCAAGCCACATCCAGCATACTGGGGTCACCGCAGTAATAGTATTCATCAAACACAAAGTTGCCAACCAAGACTTCTTAAAGGGAGGAGCCCCACTGGTCACAGACCAGTCAATAGCTATGCATGATGTACCCCAATAAGGTCCGATCCTGAGGCGGAACACTGTGTAGAGGAAGAAAAGTGATAACACAGAGATCTAAATTCCCGGTAAAACCCAAAACCAACAATTTAAGTTATCAAACAAGACTCTGTTGTCTTTGAAAGCTGGGAGAGCTGAGCAAGGGCACTTGTGGGTTGCCAAGTGTTTCTTTTGTGCCTGTGTCATCCTCTAAACACTTATGCAATGTACACCTGCCTCAGCATCCGCAGTGGGTGCAAATGAGTCTGAGAATGTCTGGGTTTCCGGTCTCCATTGTTCTCAGGAGAAACCGGTTTCACAGCCCCACCCTTGTGTTGCCACACACCCCTCCCCCAATCTCCCAGCCCCCCAATCATCTCCAAACTCCCTTGTTGCTATAGCTGCTTCTCTTCTTTTCATGTTTTTCCTTCCTCTTCGTCTTTTTTTTTTTTTTCCATAAGGCCTTTGGCCTTAAACTGCTGTTTATCACCTAAGGCCAACTCTCTCTCTCACTCCTTTTCCCGCTCTGTTTCTTTAAATCTCTAAACCACAAAGCAGCATGCCAGCAACACCGTGGGTCAAGATATCAAAAGCGGGAACTTTTATAGGTTTCCTCGATAACATGGACAATAAAAGAAGAAGGCGCACCAGCAGCATTACTGACCTTATTTGATGCTGTGCAGTAAAGAAAGACAGCTCCTCCGCCGCTGCCCGCGTGGCCCGGGCCACTGGCGTGTGAAGAGGGAAAGCTCTGTATCAACACTCGGCCCAGGTTTTCCTACACTCTTACGCCAAAGCTTTCCAAGTGTTTTCAGCAAATAATACCCAAATAAACAGAAGGTTACTGAATACATTAAACTCACTGCAGCAAGAAATTGCTTTTTGATGCCCAGTATATACAGACACACTGTTTTCCTCCCCACACTCACACGTATATGAATATCAGGAGGAATTCACGGATTATATGATGGCCATGTAGGCTCCAAGAGCAGAAGTCTGGACTCCAAATAGCACAGCGGTTAACCGTTCTCCCTAGGCTGCTACCCGTGGCTAGGATTAGGGTGAGAGTCGGGAGCTCATCTGCATAATTTTTGATAGAGACATATATATTGAAACAAAAAGCATTGTTCTTTGGCCTGAGCTGGCTGATGCTTTTCCGGGGTTAGATCAAGAAGAGGTGTAGGCTACACTCTTTAGGAACAAGTGTTTCTCAAACTGTATTGGTTCCTTGAACCCCTACATGGGTAGACATGAAACAGAACACTTCTGCTTTGTATGCAAAACCTTTTTCTCCCAAAATAGTAAAGGTCAATTTTATAATCTACTTTCAGGGCTGACATTCTTTCTCTCACAATAAGAAAATTCACTAAGAAAACAACCCCTTCTTATTCAAGACCTCAAGTTCTGCCTTCTAGTTTCCTCAAAATTTCCTAAGACATTATAGTCCTTGTCTCTATGTTCTTACTTTGTCAGTGAAGAAGGATAAATCATTTCACTATCAGAACAAGAGGGAAGAGAAAGAACAGTTATTTCCTCCTCTGGAGAAATCCTGTGTCCTGACTTCCGTAAAGTCACACATGAGCGCACTTGCCTTTCCAAGTTAACCACTTACTCTTTGTTCCACTTAAAAGTGATCACTGGAAAAGCACCTGGTTCCTCAGCACCACCACTCTTTCTAGATCAGGCAGTTCCTGGGTGATGAACATACTCAGCCAAGTACAGCCAGGACCTTGGGCACCAGCTTTCTGGAGTGAGTCACATGCAAAGCCACGAACATGTTGCTGACTGAGGCCTCTGGACACAGGTATGAGCGGGCTGACCCCGTGCACACATGCAGGTGTGAGTGCACACTACTTGGCCTCTGTTCCATAAATGTAGAGGGTTGGGTGCTCAGGGGCACAGTGCCTGCTTGGGAAGCGCAAGGTCCTGAGTTCAATTCCCAGTACCAAAAATAAACAAATACACGTAGAGGACATTGGATACAAGCAAACAACGTGCCATTTAAGTGCCAGTCATCTCAAAATTACATGTCCTCTGCTCTCTACAGAAATGGTAGCTCTGTCGCTTCTTGACCAGTAGCTACCCAAAAGCATTACCCTAGGGTCTCACCCTGTGCTCCCCAACCCTGTACCTAACAGCACCCTGGGATATATTCCCATCTTTACTGATATTTATATGGGGCTCAAGAAATTTACATGCAATTTGACTTGTCCTCATGAATTAAAAACACCCAATCAAAGCCACAGAACTAGAAATCTAATTCTTTTACTTATTTGGTAGGTTAAATAAATCCCCCTGAAAATGCCCTGACCCACTGTGCAAAAGCAAGCACAGGTCCTTTCACTGGGCCTCTTCCTTCGAGGACACTGAGAATACAGTGCTCAGGCACTGGCATTGTATGTGCACACAGGAGTGCCCTGCCCGTGGCTACTCTGTCCCCCCAGCCCTGTTCTCCTGCCTCCTCACTCTCACTAGCTCAGGGGCTGCTTTCAGCATCACATGGTGATGTCAGAGCTCCCAGAGCGAAGCTGAGTCCTGAGTGTGGACCTAGGGTACGTTTTCCCCTGCACTTTCCAATGGGGACCTCACGTGTGGGGCGGCTTGCTCACGGCCTGACCGGAAGGGCTGGTCCACACACACCGTGGTTACAGCCTGGATAGGAGCAGGTAACACACTGGGTTGTACAACAGTGATGCCAGTGAGCTCTGAGTGTGTGCAAAGAGAGCAGGGGGGCAGGTGGAAATGTTTACCCAGCGTTTTCATTTGTGTACAGCTGAGCCCAACAGACAGGCTCATGCCACTAAAACCATTTGAATTGCTGGCATTTATGTGCCAAGACTGAATTGGGCGACTTGACAGGACAGGGGTACCAACACAGTGTAACATATAATTTTGAAGTCTACAAATAGACCCCCCTAAAATATTCGAATGAATCCTTTTATGAGAATGTTATTTGGAAGTGACTTAATGTCATTCTATTTGCTGAAAATATCTGGAGTTACAGGGACTCTGTGTAAAGCTGCCAGACTTAACCCGTTAAAAAATAAGCCCAGTTAAAATCTGAATTTAGTATAAAATATCCCATGCAATATTTGAGACCTATTTATATTAAAAACATGATTTGTAGTTTATCTGTAATTCTAATTTAACTGGCATCCCATATTTTATCTAGGAGCCCTAAACCTCAGAGTCTATCTCTTTAGGGGTATGTGTGTGTGTATGTGTGTGTGTGTGTGTGTGTGTGTGTGTGTGTGGTTGGAAAAAGGGTAGAGCAATGCAATGCAACTGCGTTGTATAAATTTTGGGGAAAATGCACTCCTGACCTCTGACTCCTTGCTTAGAAAGAAATATAGCCACTGGAGAGTAGATCAGATGAGCTTTGTAGTTTTTAGTCATATATTTCTTGCGCCAGGGGACCAGTAGAAGGAAGAAGGGTTCCAAGCACGATGCTGAATTACCACATTTG
The DNA here is from genome assembly GCA_004027295.1 of Dolichotis patagonum. NCBI lineage: Eukaryota > Metazoa > Chordata > Mammalia > Rodentia > Caviidae > Dolichotis > Dolichotis patagonum. Next base: position 18,483 of record PVJX010005976.1, on the reverse strand, counting down.
GAGGATGCTCTGCTTGGGCAGGTATGTTTTTCAACACGGCTCTAACAGAGCACACACAGGTGATTAACATTTCTCAGCTGAGGTTTATGACTTCATTAGAATATTTCTCATCATAATTGAATAGGTAAAAATACCTGGCTATTAAACACAAGCCAATCCCTCAGGATGACCAGATTATCACTTGAATTTAAAATCTTTCTAAATTTTTAATAGTGCATAACAAATACGATTATTTATGCACTTTCTTCTAGTACCCAACTTGCCAGGCCTACAATTATTCGGAACGCCTTCGGTTTCAATGAGAGGGATTACATATCACTTTGCACGGCTCCCAGGTCCCTCTAAAATACGTAGCCAACAGGTCCCCCTTTTGGGCAACCCTTGTGCCCAGGATTAAGCCTGCCCAGAATCCTTTGGAGGCACAAGCAGGGCCTGGCCCTGTGCTTATTTAGCAACCCCTGGTAATTAGCAGCGAAGAGATGTAAGGAGCAGTGATATAAAGGGAGCAGCTGAGAATCCATAAAGCTGGCTGATGAAAAAGTCAAGTGGAGGCCTGCCTGGCTGAAGCCTCTTCAATAGATCTGTAGTCTGGACTTGAACCCTGCCCTCTCACCTCAGGGTCTGATATTTCTTTCTATTCCATTTTTTTCCCCTGTCCAAGTTCCCTGCCCCCACCTTCTCCTCTCCTCCCAGTTCCTCTATCAGGGAGTGATGTACTCAGACTGACTGTGAATAAATGTGAGTGACCCCCATCTACCCACCCCCACTTCCCTGAGCCTTCTGCTGCAGAAGGGGATGGAGGAGAGGGAGGGGGAAGGAGGGGGGGAGAGAGAGAGAGAGAGAAACACAGGAGAGAAAGGAGAGGGAGATAGACAAGGAGGGTCCCCGACTTCCTCACAGGTAATTAAAGGGACTATTTTCAAGGTTGCATGGGCAAAAGACAATTCGGCCCTAATGAAGCATCGATCGACTGGCACTAAGGTAGAAAGGAGCTGACATTCATTCAAAGGTACCTCTAACTGATGTAAGACACCGCACCGGGAATTATTCCTTCTCTGCTGTCATTGCCTAGGACCTGGCTTAGAAAAAAAAAAAAAAAAGAGGGCATTTGTTTAAATTTATTTTATTTCTGCATTGTCACAAATGTATGTGTCAGGCTCTGTTTTCTACGTCTTTCTCTTTTTATAAACTGAATGCCGCAGAGCACATTCTATTTGGTGGTGGTGGTGGTGTGTTTATTTGGGGGGGGGGCTCCCCACTAGGGTAAATTTTTTTCATTAGTCATGATTAAAAGCCCACCAATCAGGCCTGGCTGTCCGGAATTCAGGAAGTCAGCCACGGGCCAGGCAGGAACTCCTTGGAAAGGGTAGGGACATTGCTGTCTCCCGTGAGTTTGGTTGCTATCTCCATCGCCCTGATGTTTGCAATTCTGTGGCACAACCAGAAACCTGAGGAGAAACAGGGCCTGGGAAGAGGCCTGATCACTATGCAGGGCTGTGCGGTGGGGATCCAGCGATAGAGGACGCAAGGTGCCTGTGAAAATGAGGTCTTAGGCAAGACCCGGATGGGGTTTTCAGGTTACAAACAAATGCCAGGCAGAGCCCTGGTCAAGGTGTGGGGCAGAAAAGCCAGGACCCAGCCACCTGCTAGCCCACCTGGGCGTCTACCTCCTGCTGGATCCCTACCCTGGGATGCCATTTCTGGATTTTCTGCTTAGTCCTAAAAAATGTTCACATTTGGAGAACATGCGGATGATAATGGAGGGGTAAGAAAACGCCAGTTGTGCCAAGTAAATTGTGGTGGCTGACAGGGGAGGGGAGACAGGATTGATTCCAAAACAAGTCGAGTGTTACGGGGGAGAGATTTTGCCCACTCCCCCACTCAGCTCTTACAAGAGGCCCCCACGTTTAACAATAGCAGGTCCCTTTAGAGCAAGAAACACAAAGGGAATTTGCTCTGGTTCAGTCCCCACGGTGAGGCCCTTCGGAAGCTGAACAGAGTCACTTTTTCTTCCCCTGATAAAAATGAGTGGGGGGTTGGGGGGACATTCTCTTGTACACCCCCATATAGACATTCAGGGTACAATCAACTGAAAGATAGGGGCCCTGTGACACGACATTTCAAATCACAGGCTCCTCCTCACCGTTCTTTCTGCCTTTCTTTTTCTTCTCAGAATTTATTGTTGTTTCTTGATTTCGCTCTTAATTTTCGTTTGGTTTTGGAGGATGGGGGTGGCGGGATATATTATTTAACTTGATAAACAGCATGAGCACACCGCCTAGCTGCCTCCCCGCCTGGCTCTCTCTCTCCTATTTATTCATTTGTGTTTACATTTCTAAGACATCCCTTTAGCTGAAGGAGGGCACTTCCCACATACTACAGTATTGGCCATTAATGCAAAAGGATAATTTATTGGCTGCACAGACTCTGAAGTTGGATTTTGAAAAGAAAAAAAAAAAATCGGAGCCCAGCTTTCCTGGGTTTGCTGAATTCATACGTATTTAGCTTGTACTTTTCCCTCCTCTATCTTTGAAACAGTTTGTAACGTTCTATTTTTCAATTTGATGCTATTTCATTGTGGTTTGTTTATTTATTTATTTATTTATTTATTATTTATGCCGAAGAACAGGTCAGGACACAGGACACAAAATTGTGCGGAGCACCTGCTGAAATAAGAAAAAAAAAAAAAGTTCTCCCCTAAAAATGGCTACACTGGAGCCCAGCAGATCCTATCTGCATTAATTTGACTGAACAACAAGACACTGCCGAGGACAAACTCCGAATAAAGCAGTTCCGAGTTCCCAGAATTGGCGCAGCTCAGCCTAAACAATGGCTGCTTCCTATTCACCTTAACCCAGCTTTTCAAAAGAACATCCTCCGAAACACAAAGCATCAGCGGGAAATGGCAATTTTATGAATCCTAATCAATCAAAGGGCTTATTAACTCAATGTGAAGCCAGATTAAAATCTTTAATTATAAATCGTGCTAAAAGGAAAAACAAAATGTACTTATGGTACATTGAAAATTCCGGATATTAACATAGTTGCTATTATCTCTGGCAATATTAAATTCCCCCTCCCTTCCCCCCCTACAACCTCACCTTTTTCTGTTACTAAAGAACAGGGCTACAGAACCCAAATCATTTTTCCCCTCAATTTATTAAAATGTATTCTTTTGCTCCCCCTGTGCATCCAATAGGTTGCTGGGAAGCTGCACTGGTGCTTGTAGGAAGGGGTATGAGAAATCCCATTACCGAACCCCGGGCGGGCAGCTAGGGTTTCAGTGTGATGCTGGGGGTGGTTGGGGTAGCTGTTTAGTAAGGGGGTTAGAGTTGGTGCTGTAGGGTTCGTGGGGTTTTTTTCCTTTTCTTTTTTAGGGGTAGGGAAGACAGCACTCAGACGTGGAGCATTTTCGCTAATGAAAACGGCATGCATGTCTGTGCTCGTGGGATTGATTGGCAGGAGATGATTGCCGGCCCCAGGAAGGGTCCCCGCTTTAAGCCACGGTGTGAGAACAGGCGAGCAGGCTGGGGTGCTGCCGCTGTGGTTGCTTCTTCAGCTGCTTCTTCTGCTGCTGCTGTTGCTGCTGCTTCTTCCTTTTTTTTTTTTTTTTTTTTTTTTTAATCAGGCAGACATTTGGGAAATGACCACAGCAAATTTAATCACAGTTGGGGGGTGAAGGGGGAGGGAGGTAGAGCAGAGACTGTGATTCACATGTTTTATTTATTTGTTCAGAGTCACGGCCATCCTATTGTGTGTCCCTCATTCTGTCATTTCAGGCCCCTCCGACCCACCCCCTACCCCTGTCCCCATTGTTAATGTAAGAGGCAGAGAATATAACCACATTTTATAATAATAACATATCCAATGTTGTAAAAGCAGGAACCTCATCTTGGGAGGGTTTTTTTTTTTGTATTGAAATGATTAAAAAAAAGGAAAGAAAGAAAAGCAAAAAATATTTCTGTCCTAATGACAAAGTAGGATGGAGAGATTTGTTCTTTGTGTAAAAATTCGTGATCTTTGTAGCTAGGGTACATGCCCCATTTCCTCCCTCCCACACGTCGGCTATTGTACTACTCTATTTCTGTATTTACAGAGCAAGCCCCATGTTACCAAATTGGCTTTAAATTAAACAGAGAGGGAACGAAGGAAAGGAAGAAAGAAAGAAACTTGTACAATCAAACCTAATCAAAAGAAAGTAATACCCAGTTTAAATTAAATCCTACTTCATTCCTTTTGTTCAAAGTTTAGATATTATTCCTGTTAGCCTTCGTCTTAAAAAAAAATCCCTTTCTTTAACTATTTCTTTAGTTCAAGGGACAAGGAACCCTCATCCCCAAAATTAGATCTCTTAAGAGCCTGGTCACTTTCCTTCCTAACCTTAGAACCAGGTTTTCTCCACATCTAGAGAGACAGTGGGGAAGGGGGTACAGGGGTGGGGTGGGTGAATAAGCCTTTGCCAGCAATCTTGATAGGCAATAGGATTTGATACAGTACAAGGTGGTTGAGTCTCTGCTGTTTTTATCCAAGCATAGGTCAAAAGTGCTTTATTTAAACCTATATCAAAAAAAAAAAAAGAAAAGAAAAAGAAAAAGGCACTTGTCCTTATGGGACAGAAGTCACATCTGCCCTGGTGGTGGTATGTCCGGGTTCCCTCTGGGCTGTGTGGTACCCTTAGGCATTTAGGGTTGCTCTACACTGTATTCCTGAAGTTCCTATTTCAAAAGAGTAGTAAAAAGATGGTTTTCCTGATGATTTTAGAACTTCTGAACATAGACACAGTGTCCAATGTTACTTTAAAACCGTTAACAAACACCTTGACATGCTCCGAGTAATTGAAGATTTACTTCAGTGCTGCTTTGATATACGAAAACTCACAGGCTCCTATTTTGGTGGCCAGCTCTGTCACCATTCCCACTGTAAGGAGTCTGAATTGTCTTTTGCTTATATGTATATTTTTTTGTTTAGGTCCGTGACTCCTTGATTTTTCTGTCTTTGCTGACTGATAATTTCATAGTTATCTAAATGTACAAATATAGCCAGAGGAAAAAGATTGAGTAAAAGATCCTAAATCAGTTTTCATGGCTGGAGTGCACACGGAATCCATTTTGGCAAAAAGCACTGAAATTCTCAGAATTCCTCTAAATCCTTAAATGCCACACGGCTGTGATATTCCTTTGAAGACGAGCATTGGACCTAATAAACCGAATGCTAGAAGCACAGATCTCGTCTTTAGTTCTTGCAATAGCTTTTCACTAAATTCAAAAAAGCCCTTTTGTGCTTAACTGGGTTTTCATTTCATTGGTTTTAAATTTGTTAAGCTTGACTTTTGACACTTTGGGTGTTTAGCCCTTTTTAATTTTTAAAGTGCAATTATATAACAAATATCTGTGCTTCTAGAAAGATGTTAATCTGTTATTAATGCTAGTATGTAAAGAATAAAATAATACTTCAATCTTTTATTACAAATAAGTAACATAAAGGTGTACCTTTTCTAAACAACATCTCTAAGTGACTAATATAAACTGTTTTGAAATAATACACAGAAATGTTATATACACAAAGTATTTAGTCCTCTAGAAGGTATAAACAAAATAGAAAAAGAAACAACAAGGCTAGGAAAGATAGATAACTTGCATAAGTAGTTATGTATATAAAATGTGCCTTTAAATTATAACATAAATAAATGAGATATCAAATGATAAAAAGCACCAGTAAATTATAATTCTTCATCAAAAATAAAACTGTTTGACTGTACTTTCCCAGTTCACTTCAGCAAATGGAAAAATGTGAGTGGAGACAGCTCCTAGCAGCCAAAAACATGAAAACAGGTGTTTGGTTAAATAAATAATCTGTACAGAATTTTAGTTACTTCTCAGAAATTACAAAACGGACATTTAGAAAATGTTCAAAGATAATGCTTTGAAGTAAAATTTTCTTTTGATACATTTAAATATTCAGAAGTAATCATGCCCTTAGATGACGATTATAAGCCCTCCACTGGACAGAAAGGCTTTTTTCTTCCCTGCCTAAGGGAAAATAATTGTAAAATTATTTTGAGAAGAAATATTATATTGAAAACAATAAGAAAATGCAGCATTATCATTACTAAATGAAATATAATTCTTAAACATTTTAATTCCGTTTTTATCAAGTATTTCAAACACATGTAAAATATTTTTCATATATATTTTCATGTGCCTTATAAGTCTTGCTTGGAAATTATTAGAGATTTTGTTTAAGTCATGAAGAAAATATGGTTGTGATGGGAAAAAATATTTACATTATCCTATCTTCTTTAGTTTTGTTTCAAGTTAAAATAAATAGGAATGTAAAAAATGGTTTAAATGGTTATTTTAGAACTCTGCAGGGAATCTTCTTTTTTAAAGTACTTCAAGCCTTTTCTAAAGATTTTTCACATCAGTATTATGTTGTTGGTTTCCTTTTAAAAAATACGGCTGCTTCTTAAAGAACCTCATAATTTAAATTTATTTCCTATGCATATGATTTTGTTGAAATCCCAATCCAAACACAGAAAATGTCCAGTGTCTCCTCAACACCTACAAAGCCAATGTTTATACACCAGCTTATGCCTGAGCAGAAAATATTCACCAAAACTCCATCCCCCCTCCCCTTTTTTTCCTTCTCTTTCTTTCTCTTTCTGGATCAGTCGACTTTACATTTGATACACAGCCTGATTTTTTCCCCCATCAAAATTACATGAGAAGCAAAAAGGAAAATCTAAGACTCAAGACAAACTGGGTGGGTCTCCTCATTCTCCTCGTTTCTTCTTGGTGTCAGACTCTATGTGTAGATAAAACAATTTATCTTTATCATTTTCAAGCTGGTCAGACGGGTGAGGGGTGGGAGGTGCACAGGGTGGAAGGGGCGAGGGGAGAGGTGATTGCTTCACTTGTTGTCAGAGGGCATTGATCAGCCCCGCTGTCTGCTGGTCTTGAGGTGAGGCCACGTCCCCCAGGAGCACTTCGGGGCTGGGCTGTGTCAGTGCAAAGCTGTATTGAGTCATGACCCGAACGACGGTTCATTGAGGGAAACGGGTATTGGCGTCCAAATCATTCTGAGACACCCTCAGTAACACTTAAACCAGTCCACTCCGTTAATGTCAGGTCACGGGGGACACATTTAGCCCCCTCTGCTGACCATTAGACCCTTTGATGGAGTGGACGATAAACTTGACGGGACAAGCTGGACCCCGCTGTGGAGACTGCCTCTTGACAGCAGGCGCCGTACCAGGCTGCCTGCTGGAGGACGCAAGGGGTCCGTGTGGCCAGGTCCTCCGGGGATGGCTTCCCTTTACACCCAACAGGATAAAGTGGAACTAAAACTTGTTTGAAGGTGACAGTGTCAAAAGGAGAAAAACAAGGCACGAGGATCCTTCCCAAAGTTTTTCAATAAGGAAGGCAGACCCGGACTGTGGATAAAGTGGTCCAGCTCTACCATTTTGTAATTCTTATTTCTTTCTTTGATTTTTCTCTTTCTTCTAAGCACCGTTTATATAGTGCAGGTATTTTGAAATCCATTTATTATACCTTCTGTGGCAAAGAACAAAAAGAATTCCTTATTGTTTCCCAAGGAAGTGAAAAATTCTTTAAAAAAAAACCGCATGTGTTGTGATCGCGATGTCTCCCAGGCAATGTTCTGAAAGGGAAGTATTTTATTTTGTATTACCAAACATCAAATATATTTTTGGGGGAGGGGGAGCTAAAGCTAATTGCATTTCTCATTGATAGGAGCATAAGCCTAAAACAAACTTGAGCTTGAAAATGAATCTAAAGCACAAACTAACAAAAAACCAGGTCGTTGTTAACATTCAAAGGCTGAATTAATAATCATTATTGCTTCTATTTAAACAAATTATACCTAAACCTTCTGTTACATGAGAGATCGCTACTGTTTACTTTTTTTCTGTGTTCCCACCAGCCAAACAGCTTGTGGTTTGACAGAGCAGATTTTCTGGTATTACAATGCTTTTATCCTAGTTTTACCACCTTGTCTGGATTCCTCTTGAGAACTAACTGATATAGCATTAGATGAGGAAACGAGGGGAGATTTTTAAGTGGCCCCCACTACCAAAACGTGAGTCTAACCACTGTTGAATCCTTTGAACAATTGTAGTTATTAAGGATACAATTAGCAAAAAAAAAAAAGTTAGTACAAATGGACTAATTTGACCAAATTACGCATCTGTTTTATCTTAAAAGTAAAAATCTAATTAAAAAGATAATGTGGTTCCTGAACTATTAACCACTCTTCTGACAAATACGAAAGCAGCTGTGAGCTGTGAGATATGTTTAACCAAGGGTGAGGGAGGTGGGGCTCATGTCAGGGTCTCATTGTCTCCTTTGCATTATCCCAACCAGAGAGACTTTTCCAGAGTTCATACGCTTTGTCTCCTAATGTCATCTGAAACCTTCAGAGCTTGCTAAAATTCAGAAATTTTTTTCTTCTAAAAGGAGTCAGTTTATCAAGCCACGCCGGTTACATCTCATTTTCATATCGATTTAAATACTGTTTCATTCCAGATAACTGGATGTGTTACAACACACACCCACACCCTGCTTGCTTGATTATATCGTGTTCCCGAAGCTTAAAAGTAAGATTTCGGTAGGTTTCTAGAATTATTTTAATATGTTTTCTTGGAAGAGATGTTACAATAACTCATGTTTCTTTCTTTCTTATATTTTTTAGGGCTAGGGTCTCACTTTGTTACCCAGGTTGGCCTTGAATTCAAGTAGTCCTCTGGGCTCAGCTAACTGGGGGTGCCACCACACCCCATTTTTATTTTTCTTCCAATGCACAATTGATACACTGTATACAATGTATCTAGATCTACAATAACATCAATTACTAACTCCACCTTGACGTTTTATGTTGAGAGGATGTAACATACCAGAAATCATCCCAGTATAGATATGTCTGTGAATATATCCTGAGTGAATGAACAGGGAGGTGGGGGAGGAGGGTGCAACCCCCCCACACACACACAAATGGGAAGGAGAAGCAGAGAGAGGGGAAAGGAGAGAGCACACAGTCATGCATCTTTTACTCATCTCATCCAAATAGACTTCTGACTAGAGCCGTAACTCAAGAAATAAATTGCATTGATCTGGTATTTATAATGGGGTGTATTTGAGTTTTTAGTGGGACAAAATACCAAAGGGAAATTACATCATTGCAAGTAACCTCTCTCCATCCTGCTTTCGATAATATTTCCCACCTCTTCCTTTCAATTTGCAAAGCCAAGCAAGTGCATAATTAAGAGAAATATACATCTATTATGTCCTATCCATGTTTTTAGCACTTAATAAGTATACAATTAGTAATTGAAAAATTAGCCTTGCAACCTGTACTAACATTCTGCCATTTCATTCAGAAATTATTCTATACTGATCCAACTGTAAATTTCCAGGGCAGAAGCTAAAAAGATGTAAAATATAGAATCCACTAAGTTAATAAAATTGGCCTGACTTGTTAAACTATGAGAAACTGCAATTTCACATTTGCGTTCTTGTTTTCTCAGTGCAAAGAGAATTCCAACTGAAAAGCCAGTGGAGTAGGAATGGGTTCAAGCAACCACAAAATCTTAGGTATTTTTCTGAGAAATAGAAGACTGAATTTTCTCTGAACTCTGTTCTCTGAGGACATGAGTATAAATGAGGGAAAAGAGGCATTTTGTCCAGGAGCAAAAGAACATTAGATACCAGTTTGTCGTGCTGCATTTATATTGCTTTTTATATATTAAAAGAAAACTTAGATTTTCCTGCTCCTGACTGATCCTTCTGCCTGGGAGATTCTTGGAAAATACTGCACTGGTCAACACATATGTCTGACAGCAGCTAATTCTAAGTTTCACTATGTTCTCGAAACCCAGGTCTCCTGCACAGACTCCCCATTCACATCCACAGTCAGAGAATTCTAGGGAAACTTCCTCCCAGAAGCACATACCCTGTAAGTCTGCAGTCACGTGAGCTGTGAATCTGCTCCCTGGGAGACCAGGACTGTACAGTCCCTTGGCTCATTGGCACCATAGCAAATCAAATATGGACATTTTGCCCCAATAAAACAACGCTTCAAAAGGTTTTGAATTGCTACTTGGGGAGAAAAAAAGCCTTGTAGCTTTTTTTCTTCAAAAGAGTGGTTGATGAAAATTATTCTTTCTTTATATGTTTATTTGGTTTTGGATTTCATCTAACTCTCAATACATTTTCAAATAGCTCACGGAGCTTCTTTCTCTAAGTTCCAGTTTACTAGAGGTCACAACGCAGCACTAAGTCATTCTTGGAAAGCATAAAACAATATAAATTATACACATTCCATAGTTTCAGCACTGTCCACAGGAAGTGGAGCCCTAATGCACACAGCAAGGAATGGCCTACCCCTCCCCCACTGGAGGTGAGCGAGGGATCTAGTGAAGGGCTCTGGCCTGCTCTTTTAAACAGTCCTTGATCCCAGAAGTGAACGTGGTGGCACACTGGAACATCAGAGCCTCTCCCAGGATAGCTCAAACCAGTGGTCACCTCCAATGTCACTGGCAGTAATTTCTTTACATTTAACTGACAGCTATTAGACTATGGCCTGTCTTGCATACGCTGGTCATGTTAACATGTTAATGATGACTTAAAGGCCACCCAAGTCCAAAGTAAACTTGACAAGATGGTGACAGTGCCTAAGGCAGAGTGGAAGATCGCACCTGTCTAGTTCTATCACCAAACAAGTGGAAGGAGAGAACAGGTCTTGCTGCTTCTACAGCCAGGACCGGGTCTTCCCCCACCCAGACAGTGAAGGAGAACCAGATTTTCTTCTTCCATTCACCGTGTTTCATCATCTGATCACTGAACTGCTTAATGTTGAGTTTTCAGAAAAACTAGGGCAGATGATCAGAAAAAGTGATAAATGGGGGGCTAGGATTCACACAATTGTTTATAACAAACTAAGTCTGAACTGCAGCCCTGGGAGTCACAGTGCAAGAGGGGAAATGTATGCAGGCAACAGGGAGTTAAGTAAATAAATTTTTTCTTTTCTTTGTCGATGTGTTTAGTTCTCTTCCTGCCAAGATTCATCTCCCTCTGCTATCTTGTGAGAGACACATATGGTGCGGTGAAATTGCCATCCAAGAAAGCATGTCCCAGCCTGTTGAGACATCATCAAATAAGATTAAAGCAAAGTAAAAATAAAAAGATAGAATGATTTTTTTCTTTTCCTTGTACAGAGAATGTCTGATGAAAGCCACTGAGGTACTTGAATTGCTTCTAAAGGTTTTGTAGCCATTTCTATACTTTGGATGGTTACGAAAAAGCCAGGAATAACATGACAATATCTTCTTTTCATTCTCTACGTTAGTGGGGGTAAAATGTGCTCCATAATGAACCAGATGTATATGAATAAATTACAACATTGCCTTCAGCTCTTCTGTTGCAAATCACACTTCAACATGCTGCAGACAGACCTCAGTCTTCACGTTCTTCCCCTTCTCTCTGGTTTCTCTGCATTCAAACTTTTCACCGTGACACAACATAAAACTTCTCTTTTTAATATTAGTTATTGCATTTCAATTCTTTTGTGGTAAAGTGTTATGGATTTCTTGCTTTATAGACTTCTAAGTAGGAAGGACTGAGTTTCAGTTTTACACAGTCAGTGTTTGTATTTGCCTCCTGTTGACATTTAGGAGGTGGGGAATATAAAAGTGACAATCCTAGCCAGCATCCTCCATAAGACAGGGGCCCCCAGGAGCAGTGTTCATTTGTAAAGGCATGAGCTCCCCCATTCTCACCAGCTGTGCACACTAGGCCTAAAATGCACCAAGCCTGGAAGTTACAGATCCACCTGTGCTTCCTAAGAATGCGCCTGGTAATACCCTGATGATGTGGGTCTGAGCTGGCCAGATTCATTCCATGGTCCCCTCCATAAGGCAAATCTTTTTTTTAACCCAGGTTCGCCCTAGGTGGATACTGAGAAGAACATCAAACTTCTTTCCCTGTTCCCTTTAAGAACCGCCTGGCTCTGGGAGAACTCACGACAAGGGCCAGAAAAGGGGGAAATCCACATGCCACTCTCTTGGAGCCTTTCTCCAACTTGCAACGCATTTCTTATTTTTAAGGGGCTTTTTTCCTCTCCCCTTTCCTCTCCCCTTTCCTCCCCGAGTGGCATTTCAGGGAGTACTGTAACTTCTTTGAAAGGATGCAGTCAGGAGGTAAACAATACCACACTTCACATCAGAGGAGGCCCCAAAGCCAGGCTTTGAAATTAAAATAAATTTTCTTTAAGTGTCTGGCGAGGGAGGGTGGAGGGCAGTGAAAGACAAGTATGCCCCCTTTCTTAAATGCAAACACTCTGTCCTCTGTGATGTGAAGTCAGTTTGCATTGGGAAGCAGAAATGAAGAAACAGTGTGTGCATTTGTTTGCAAACCGTTCTAGGTAAGGAGCCCAAGGTTTACAAGATCTGGTTTCTGATGTGCGGCCTTAATTGGACTTCTGCAAGACAGCCGTGCATCCGAAGACGAGATTATCACTGGCCTTAATAAGCTGTCGTTGGCTTTCATAATGGCCGAGGCCTAAAAAACAGCACACTGAGCCCAGAGACAATCTTACCAATTGCCCGGAGCAAGGATTAAAGAGACAAGGATCCGAAGGAGAGACAGCAAGAAGTGGGAGGGGTGGGGGGGCATGTAAGAAACAGGGGCTAATGTAAAATCGTTTCCATATTAACCTTCTTCCCTTCTGACAATGGTCAAGTTCTGATTCAAAATACAAATTATCTCCAATTACTTCAAAAGAGGCAGTCAGAGAGCTGTCATTTAACCTTCACCATCTGTTTGCCTCAAAAGAAAGCTGTGCAGCCTGCCACGTTGACCTCAACTTTCCCTCTGAGCTCTGGACAGGCACCAAAGATGAGGCTTTATTGTTCTTGAGAGAAAAACCTATTGGGGCTTAATGGGGGTGGGGTGGGGTGGGGGAGGAGGGGAGGGTGGTTAGGAAAGAGGAGAGATGGAAAGAAAGGAGCAGTGGGTGGGGGTGAAAGGGAGGAGTTCCAGGAGGTGACTTCATTCGAACTGGGTTGACATCTAGAGGTGAGAGACCAGGCTTCCCCACCTCCCTGATCTCCTTCCCGGACACCCTCTGCTGGAGGATTGTTTTAAAATGAGACTGGCTCTAGGAGGGCCTTGCTGACCAGACACAGCTGATGATCAAGGCTGGGTAGGATGAACAAGGGCCTCTGGCCTGGCTGACTCCGTCACCTGGTTGGCCTTCGTGGGAAGCCAGCCACCAGGAGCACAGGCGTGATGGGCCTGGCCAGAAGGTCCAGCACCCTCGTGAACAAAGGCTGCCTGACGCAAAATAGAAAGCCTGGAGCACCAGATGTAGTGGCGCGTGCCTGTCACCACAGCTACTTGATAGGAGGACAGCAAGTTCTAGGCCAGCCTGGGTAACACAGGAAGACAGTCTCAAAATAAAAAGTGAAAAGGTCTGGGGATGTAGCTGAGTGTTAGAGCATTTGCCTAGCACATGTGTGATGTCCTGGCTTCAATCTCCAGTACTCACCCCTCAAGCCCCCTCAAAAAGAAGCAAGACTGTAAGGCTGACAGGAACCAGGCCCTCTCCTGTCTGTTAGACTACTGAATGGGCAGGCAAAAGATATTTACCTGCTGTGCACAAATCTCAAAGTCATACCATTCAGGCTGTCCACAAGGAGACCAAAGCCATTTTGGAGTCTCTCAGTGGAGACCCAATAGCTCACTGTACACTAAAGCAATTATAACTAAGAAAACCAAATTTCATCACCTTCAGTCATCCCCTGTAGGGGTCCTGCAAGGGCCTCGTCTCTGTTGGGTAGCTGACAGAGCTAGGGAAGGGAGCTGTCCTGGAACAAGACCAAAAGGACTGGCCAGGAGCATGACTTCCCGCCAGGCCACAGCACAATAATAGGGTGCAAATTTTTAAACCTCTTACATTTTATGGGAGATTTCTAGTGTTTCTACCCAGGTACATTATATGATTTCCACTCCTTCTGATCTTTATTTTCCATTTTATAGCCCACTGAATAACAGGTTTCTTCAAGAGAGAAAGAAAGAAAACAGACCCCAATAAACAAGGACTACGTAGACTCATAAACAGTCCATGTGCTCCAAGCGCAAAGGCACCTGGAACTTTCTAAAGAGAAGCACCCCAAACCCCAGCACTTGTGCCTCTTTCCCTTGTCAAACAGTATCGAAGCTAGAGATTTGTGTTTAAAACCTCCATATCTGGAGTAAATGCCAGGCCCTCTTACTTCTCATTGCAAAAGCAGAAGAGGGGAGGGGCCAGCCAGTGAAACACAGAAAGCAGCAATGTTATTAATGATGAGTAGCAGAATGACAATTGCAGGCAGACGGGGCTGGAGGGGCCCCTGTCAAGGGGCAATATCACCCTTAAAAAGTCTTTAAGACCTCTGTACACTGATCCTCTGTTCCCATGCACAAGAGAACACCTCTATTTTTATACTCCTCCTGCCTTTTTCTGACCCTCTCTTCCCGTATTCATTTCTAAAAACAAGTTCATTTGGCAACACGCTGGTGGAAGCAACTGTGCCATGGTGCTTTGGTGACATTCTGTCTCTCGGGTCTTCTCTCAGGCCTGTGCATCCCTTCTTTGTTTGGCTTAGGACACAGTGGGCCAGGTCACATAGTGAGTCTTCAGTAGACTAAATGATGAAGACAGAGAGGTACAGATTTCTCTTGGGCCTGGGTGCTTATCTGATCTGACCAGGTGTATCTGATGGGCATCTTTTCTCCCATTCACGCTTCTTTGCTGGACAGTTCAAATGCCCCACATCTGAAGCAAATACAGAAGGAGAAAAACAATGTGGCAGAACTTCGTGAAATAAAAAAGGCCTGTGGTAGACTCAGGCTCTCTCCAGTCCCTCGCTCTGACCCCCCACCCCCGCTCCCAGAGGGTAAAGGCTGCAGGGACAGTGAGAAAGCTATTAATGCGCAACATCTGGATCTGATTAATTAACTAGCTGGAGCATCGACAAAATTGTCAGGCCTGAGCCCATGACAGAGTCCTGAGAGCAGGTTTGTGTTCCAGAAAGGAACTGGCTGCTACGTTTCATAAGGCAAATATTATCTGTTCTTCTTCCAGGATGCTTGTTATTAAAAGCTGGATTTAATCGAAGAATTAAAAGGGCTTGTTTCACTTGACATTTCATCCACTAAAGACCTGAGGGGGGAAAAAAACTGTGGTGCCATACCGATCCGGAGCTTGTCTGTCAAGTTTCTTCCCTGTTTTGCTTTCATTGTTTTCCATTGACTGGTTTTTGCACCTAATGCTAAGCCAGGCACTGATGACTTCCCAAACACAAGCATCTTTGGGAGACCTATTCCAGGGGCTACAGACGTGTGAAAGGTTTTAAGGTTATTATCTCTACGTAAATAGTGTGCTAAAAATCAAGACTCTTTCCTTTGAGCCCCCTACATATAAGTGGCAGGGGAGACAAAACTGAACCCATTATGAGATACATCCCTGTTGAAACTGCAAAGTCCCTTTAAAAGGCAATGTCATTTTAGTCTAAAGACACTGAGGTTTTAAAATGTTTCTTTGATGCCAAGGCTGTCACGAGTTCATGCTTGTTCTTCATGTTTATGGCTGCATAGTTCTTTTCCTATGTCACTTGATCAAGCCAGTACTGCATAAAGCCCCGGTCATTGTCACCATCATTTTCATTGTGAGGCAGGTTTGGAGTTTGGAGTGGTTGCATGGCAGAGTGATAGAATCCCTGGGGAATTCCCAGGTGCTACAGGAGAGGCTCTGGGTGGGAATTCAGCAGTCTCCAAACTTAACTTGGCATGGTATACCTGTGAACCATCTCTAACTTAGAAAGCTCTCCACGGCCAGGAGATGAGAGGGTGGCACAGCTGCGTTCAGTGATACGACCTCTGAAATGTCATTTGTATAATGAAATTTCATTTGTCTCTACTTCATGGTTCATCAGGCCCAACATAAGCCCAGTTCAGAGACTTCAGGAGATGGAAGCACAGTGCTCTGTCCACAGAGATCTCGGAAAGTTTGAGTAACAAACAGGCAAATTGGTATGAAATCACTGGACAAAAGGAGCAAACAAAACCTAAATCACTCCCTTATCAGGGCTGCCAGATAGATATCTTATAGGATTGTCATAAACACAGATAATACGTTAAAAATTTAATATGCATATGCATAGGCATGCTTCCACTGAAAAATAAAATTTGTTGGTCATCTGAAATTCAAACTTCACCAGGTGTTCTGTGCTTGTATTTGCTGAACTTGACAACCCTATGATAGATTAGAGCTAACCTGGCTTACAGAGAGAGGAGGTGACCACTGGAATTTTCTACAAACAGAAGACCTCAGGCAGGTAACAAGCATCAGTTTTCATACATGTGCAGATGGGAACTAAGCATTATGATCATTCCTCATGAGCCATTTGAATCTGAAAACTGTAATAAAAATTCTATTTTTAACACATTTACCATATACATAATTATATAAATATCCAAAAATAAAATAACTGTTTCTAAGAAGAAGGCCTTCAGAAAAAAATGCAGAACACAAGTGTTAAATACTTATGTATCAAAACTAATTACCTAAAATCCTTAAAAATGGTATAATTACTTTAGAAGTATTCTGTTGAATTTCATCATAGTCCATAGGTAGAAAACTAGGGTAATGATAAAAGAAACCTAAACGTTTTTTCTAACAGGGTCAAAGTATTGCAATGATGGAATTTATAGAATTCACAATAACTAGGATTTATTATTTTTTCTTTTATTTAAGACAACTAATCCTCCTCCAATGATTTCTTTCTCCTTTTCCCTCAGATTACAATAAAATCTCATTGCCTGTAGGCTTATTCTCAAAAAGGAAACAAGACTACTAAGTTCCAGTCACTAATGCTAGTCAAAAGTCAATTTCACTTGTCTCAGACCACCACAGTGTATTTGGCTTAGGTCTGTGTGGGGAAGCTGAATGAATGAGTTGCTTCTGGGGCTCCCCAGGGCAAATGTCTTTTTGTATATGTGGTGCTGGGGATTGAACTTGAGGCCCTTACACTGAGGTACATCTTGCCCTTTTTTATTTCCTATTTGGAGAGAGGGTCTTGATAAGTCACTAATTTGCCCAGGCTGAGCAATACTCCTGCCTCAGCGTGCCAGAGTGCTGGGATTACAGTCGTGTGCTCTCACACCAAGTTCCCCGGAATAGGTTTGCAGTTCAACACTGAACAGCAAGTAACCTGACTATACCTGGGTTCCTCTTTTTAGAACAAAGCACTTACATAAATATTTATAAATAATAAATAAATCTATACAGTGACGTGTTTGATGAGAGTGGACACACTTTTAAGCATCCAAAATGAATGTGATCATTCATATCTTCTTTCAAAGGCAGTCTGGTAAATTTATTTGCTGAGATATGCTATTTGGTATTTGGGGAATATACTTTGGATCTGATTATTTCCCAGGATCTGCCAGGATAGCACCTGTCTTAGGAATTTCTCTGTCAGAGTAGTCACTAAAATATTCTAGGATGGAGGCAGGCTCTGCACTTCTGAATTGCAAAGAGCCACAATGCGAGCCATGTCTGAGGAGGCTGTGAGAAGCAGGTTTGTTCACTCTTGTAGGCAGATAGAGAAGATAGAGATGTCTCCCTTTCAAATCCAGGATTCCTTTAAAGCAACAGTGAGAGGGTAAACAAAACAGAATGAGAGACAGAGGGCAAAGGGAGGGAGAGAGAGAGAGAAGCAAACGCTCCTGTTTTTAAAAAGCTTTGCTATGAAACTGGTCCTCTTTATTAGTGGTGAAATATAAACCGTGTTATCAAGAATCTTAAGGAAATGGATTGCTGTTAAGTGATACTTCAGAATTCACCCCCTAGCAAAGCTACTGCACCCTTGCAGGAAGATAAGCAGAAAATCCTTGCCTCCAATAAAGGAGACCTTGGCTTGAAATACTGTAAACCATTCAGTGGCAGTTCTAATGCCAGTGATTGAAAATATTGCTCTGGAAAATTTCAGTTAACCAGCAGTGCCCAGAGTCTTTATAAATGAAGACAAAGACTAAGACTTGGTCTATGGAAGGATGTTAAAGATGGTGATTAGCCCCTGAATGTGCAGTCCTAAAGGTCCAATTTTCACATGTATTAATAGCACACATGATAATGTCCAGTACTACGGGTTGTGACTGGTTCCCTCCTGGCTCCATGTTGAGTGAAACAGCTATAATATCAGTGTAATACTGGCTCCTAACCTTCCCCATTATCCTACCCCCCACCCCTTCCCCGCTAGCCATCGAAATGTAGAAGACAATTGTTTGCCATCTGGAATGAGTCATGCACCCATTCCAAAAATTATTAAAGGTAGAGATGCTATTCTAAAAGATGGAAAGATAAGAGTCATGTAGATACACAACACGTAGATGAAAGTTATTAAAACAAACCCAAGCAAACAAACAA
>PVJX010005975.1:0-81163 GCA_004027295.1 Dolichotis patagonum | reverse complement strand
TCTTTGTCATGGAAGCATCTTTTTTCTCCATTAATTTCTAGAGAGAGTTTTGCAGGATACATCAATCTGGGCTGGAGATTGTTCTCCTTCAGCGCTTGAATTACTTTACTCCAAGCTCTTCTTGACCTGATGGTCTGTGTCGAGAAGTCTGCTGTGATTTTGATGGGTTTTCCTTTATAGGTGATCTGTTTCTTTTCTCCGATGGCTTTTTAATATTCTGTTCTTATATTGAATTTCTGGGATCTTGATTATTATGTGTCTGTGTGTAGCTCTGTTTGGGTTGTAGGTGGCTGGAGTTCTGTATGCTTCATACCTCTGCATATCATTTCTTTTTTCTATGCTTGGGAAATTTTCTTTAATAATTGTTGTGAATAGCCTTTGTAATTCCTTTGGTTTGATTCCTGCTTCTTCATTCACATACTTTATTCTTAAGTTATAGATCCTCTTGTCATCTTCCAGTCTTTGTATCTTTACTGCCTGCTCCCTTGTTATTTTTAAGAGATCTTCCCTTTCATGACCCCACATTGCAAGCCTGTATTCAATTTTTGATAGTCTATCTTTGGCTTCTTTCAAGCAGTTTTGCCAGCTTTCTATCGAGTCTTTAGTTTCCTGATAATCTCTTTGAATCTGCTTCATGAATTCTAGGTTTTTTCTGAATTCTTCATTAAATTTTACTCTCCATTTGTGTTCCTCTATTCTTCTGTCTGTGTCTTCTTGAGAGATGCCCAGCCCTTCTTTTATTAATCTACTTATCTCTTGTTTAATTTGAATTAATATTTCAGTTTTGGTCCCGCTTACAAGGTCCTGAAGATATCTCTTTATGTCTGCTAACACTGTGTTTGATGTTGCATTTTTGCTGCCCTCAATCTCTTTTGTATTTACCTCTCCTGGATCAATGTTCTCCGGGTTGGGAGCTAGGAGTCTTTTCTTATTTCTCCCTTTCGTCATGTTTTTGGTTCCTTCCATACAAGTGTACAGTGTAATTCCCAGACCCTTTTCTTGTTGGTTAAGGCTCCTCTAGAGGGCACAGGCTAGGAGCTTTAGCCCTCTTCAATAGGTTATCAGAGATTAGAGTTCACCCTCGGGCAGTGTGCTCTAGCTCCTCCCTTCTGGGCCACTCAACCATTGCAGGCCTTCACTGCGTCAGTGTGCACTGATCTCAGGGAAGTAATATTGTAGGGACTCACTGGGTCCCCGCCAGGGGCACTGCCTAGTCCAAGCAGATTCCACCAATCCGCTTGGCGAGGGGAGCAACCAGCTGAAGCCACTTCCTTATGGAGTTAGGGCTGTCCTGCCCAAATCCAACATGTCGTCCAGTCGGTTTCCCCTTTCCCATGGGAGGGTCTTATTCCCATCACTCACCTCATGTTGATGCCAGACCCCGAGAACTGCTGGGCTCCCCGACCTCCAACTTCAGCTTGGCTGCGGTGGGAATTCACGGTGCCTCTGGGTGGGTCGCGTGCAGGGCTGGTCCGGGCGACCTGCACGCAGGGCTGTTCAGCTCTGCGCTCCGGCGGCTTAAGCCAGTCACTTTGGCGCGGATCGCTTGCTCAGGTCGGGCAGGAATTCAGGCGGCTTGAGGAGGGCGCCGTGCTCGCTGATCTTATCTTCACTAATAGTAGCCCCAGGACCTCATATTCGAGCATTTTTTTGCACTTTAGTTTCTTCCTGGGTTGTGAGAGTCCATCTCTCTCTGTTTGGGTCTCTCCAGGGTGTTTTATTCTGGCATTTGAGCTGTCTCTCTCAGAGAGGGTCTCTCTCCTGCTACCTACCAGTCTGCCATCTTGTCTTCAATCCATCTTGTCTTTCAATTCTGACTCTTCAGTTCATTCTGTTTCTCTATATGACTCTAGCATTTTGCAGGATTATTTGGCTTTTCCAGCACTCTTGTGTTTATTCTTTCCTGATTAAACAAAGTGAAGAGGGCTAAAACTGAAGATTGATCATGTGCGGGCCAGAGCAAGGCTAGTCTCAAGAACAGAGAACGCCTCAGGAAAGTCAAATGGATACATTGCTCTAATCTCAAGAACTCTGGGCCTCTGAGGCAGACCATGTGGATAAACTCCTAGGTGGAGAGGTCTCACGTGATACTCAGTCTCCAAGTGTATAAATAAATGTGCTGCAGCCATTGGAGCTCTCTTGCTCCCTCTCCCCCTCCTCCTGCTTTTTCATACGTCCCAGTAGCTGAGACGGTGCCACACAACCTCAGTTTTCTGTATTCCGACTCTTGTCCTTTTTCTCTAGCCTCATGCTGGGAACATCGAGAGCTGTGTGGGACAGCAAAACAAGAGCAGATATACATATATACATGTGTGTCTTTACACATATTTAACATTGAAGAGTACATGTTACTTTTTAAGATCAATAATGAATTGTGTATACCACACTATATCAGACTATATTCATTTTTTCCAACTGCATTAAGACATGTGATTGTATTAAATTTGTTCTTGAATATCACTATGAACAGCCTCATTTTCAATTAAACATCTCCAAGATTCTGTTGAGCTAGCTTCTTTTAATTCTCATCATTGTTCCTGGTTTGGTTTGTTTTTTATTTTATGTATTTATTTATTTTTTTGAGACAGAGTCTCTCTATGTAGTTCAGTTTAGCTTTGAACTCACTATGTAGCCCAGGCCGGCTTGGAACTCAGGGGGATCCTCCTGCTTCAGTCTCCCAAGTGCTGGGATTACAGGTATGTGCTACCACACCCAGCTTGTCCCTGTTATCCTTGAAACCATTTCCCTTTTTTAAAGTAAGACATTCCAAGCCCATTTTGAATATTGTCCTGCTCTAAAATACAGGATTACTACCTCCTCCAACTCCTGTCAAAAAAGTTATAGCTTCTTCTAGTGGAGAATAGTAAGAAAAGCCAAAGTCTGACCAGTAAGGTTGCACAGGCCATTAAGAGTTGGCAAATGTCCAATTGCTACTACAGCCACTGCCACCTGGTCAGTCTTAACAGTGGATATGGGCAGCAGAACTGGATAATATATTCTATAAGACAAGTCACTGACTTTTCTACTTTAGCATAGCAGATATACTCTGTTGTTTGGAACATGATGAGATTTCTGTATCACTGGAAAGTTCACCACCAGTGAAAAGTTATTTTAAAAGCTTCATTTAAAATTGATTGCTCAGCTTGGTGGTGCACACCTGTAATTCTAGCACTTGGCAGGTTGAGGCAGGAGGATTGCTCTGAGTTAGAGGCCAGCCTGAGCTACATAGTGAATTCAAGCCCTGGATTACATAGCAAGATCTGAATTACACAGCAAGACCCTGCCTCAAAATTTTTTAATATAAAATTGATCCCAGGCTGCTTTTGACAGGCCTCCCAGTTTTTGTATAAAATCAAGTTCCTTAACTATCTTTAAAAAAGTATAGACTCGTAATATTCTTTTTTTTTTCTTTTCAGACAGGGTCTCTTTATGCAGTTCGGGCTGGTCTGAGCTCACTTTGTAGCCCAGGCTGGTCTCTAATGCACAGTGATCCTCCTGCCTCCACCTGCCAGGTGCTGGGATTACAGGCATGTGCCATCACATCTGGTTTTCATTTCATTTCTTTTTAATGTTTATTAGTACAAACTTAATATACATTTACCCTTTGTTCTAATAAACCCATTCTAGAAAACCTACCTTGAAGCTATAGCTCTGCTATACTTTGAATCTGACTGTCCCCCACTGGCCGCTGTGTTAAAACTCTGATCCCAGGGTGGTGATATTGAGAGATAGTGCAACATTTAAACTATGGTGTCCAGGGCTGAGGATGTGGCTCTACGGTAGAGTATTTCTCTAGCATGCGCAAGACCCTGAGTTCAATTCTTAGCGCCACACACAATAAAAGAGGTTGTGTTTAGCAGGATGTCCTTAGGTCATGGTGTTGCCAGACAGCACAGTGACCGGTGATTCTAGGCTCTCACCCTTTGTCCCACCAAAAGAACTGGCCAGAGACACCTGGTGAACAGGTAAACGAAAGTCTTATTTATTTATTTGTTTGCCTGGGGGGGGATGTTGAGACAGAATCTCACCATGTAGCCCAGGCTGGCCTGGAAATCACAGCGACAGATTAGTGGCAGTGTCTTTTGCGGTAATAATTTTTTAAAACATTCACCATATTTTTATCATACCTTCTACATATAACAAATGATAACAAGGTTAAAGAAATTAGGAAGGAAGCCAGGCATGGTAGTGCATGCCTGTAATCCCAGCATTTAGGAGGCTAAGGCAGAAAGATTGCCACAAATTTGAGGTCATCCTGGACTACATAGTGGGACCCTGTCTCCAAAAATCAAACAAAAAACCAATTAGGAAGGAAATGAAACTTTTCTGAGTATAAATTTTGATAGTTTTTAATCACTTTACTGATTTATACAACCAGTGGGCTACAGATGAAATTAAAGAAGAAATAAAGCGATACTTACAATTCAATGAAAATGTGGAAACATCATACTGTAATCTGTGGGATGCAATGAAAGCAGTCTTAAGAGGGAAATATATAGCAATAAATTGTCATATCAAAAAAACAGAATGAGCACAAGTAAACAACCTAATGCTTCATCTCAAGCTTCTAGAAAAAGAAGAGCAAGTTAAACCCAAAGCTCATAGAAGAGAGGAAATTGTAAAGATCAGAGAAAAAAATCACTGCAATTGAAACTAAAAAAAATACAAAGAATTAATGAATCAAAAGCTGGTTTTTTGAGAGAATAAACAAAGCTGACAAACCTCTAGCTAACCTTATAAAGAAAAAGAAAGAAAAAACCCAAATTCATGCAATAAGAAGTGAAAAGGGGGAAATTGTTACAGATCCCATGGAAATTCAAAAGATCATGAATACCTACTTTGAAAATCTCTACTCACATAGAGTGGAAAACACAGAGGAAATGGACAGATTTCTAGAAACATATGAACTACCAAAGCTCAACCAAGAAGATATATAGCAATTTTTAATAACCCAATATCAGCTATTGAAATTGAAAAATGTAATTAAAAACTTACCAACAAAGAAAATCCCAGATCTGATGGATTCACAGCTGAATTCTTCAAGAAATTTAGAGAAGATTTGATGCCAGTACTCCTTAAACTCTTCAATGAAACTGAAAAGGAAACAATCCTCCCTAAATGATTCCTGGAGGCAAGTATTACTCTGATACCAAAACCAGAGAAAGACCCAACCAAAAAGGAGAACTATAGGCCAATCTCACTAATGAACATTGATGCAAAGATTCTCAATAAAATATTGGCAAACAGAATGCAGCAAATCATCAAGAAGATTATACATTATGACCAAGTGGGGTTCATTCCAGGAATGCAGGGATGGTTTAACATACGCAAATCAATAAATGTAATACACCACATCAAAAGAGGCAAAAACAAAATCCACGTGGCCATCTCAATAGATGCAGCAAACACTTTCAATAAAGTCCAACACATGTTCATGATAAAAAAAAAACCCTTCAGAAACTCGGAATACATGGTATCTACCTCAATCTTATAAAGGCCATCTATGACAAACCAACAGCCAACATTATACTAAATGGACAAAAACTGAAAGCTTTCACATTAAAATCAGGAACACGACAAGGATGTCCACTATCACCACTCTTATTCAACACTAGCCAGGGCAATCAGACAAGAGGGAGAAATAAAAGGAATAAAGATAGGAAAGGAAGAAATTAAATTATCACTATTTGCAGATGACATGACACTCTATATTGACATTCTCAGACAAAAAACACCATTAAAAGACTACTAGAAGTAATAAACAAATTCAGCAGTGTAGCTGGATACAAAGTCAATGCTCAAAAATCAATAGCATTCCTGTACACAAACAAAAAACTCACTGAGAGAGAAAATATGGAAATATTGCCCTTCACAATAGCACCTAAACAATGAAATACTTAGGAATCAACCTAACTAAGAATGTAAAAGACCTTATGCTGTGCTAAAAAAGAAGACTGAAGAGGATATTAGAAAATGGCAGGATATTCCTTGCTCTTGGCTAGGAAGAACCAACATTATAAAAATGGACATACTCCCAAAACTGTTATACAGATTTAATGCAACCCCAATAAAATACCATTAACATACCTCACAGATCCAGAGAAAACGCTTCTAAAATTCATTTGGAACCAGAAGAAACCTAGAATAGCAAAGACAATTCTGGACAACAAAGGCAAGGTAGGAGGCATCTCAATTCCTGACTTGAAACTATACTACAAAGCCACAGTGATAAAATCAGCATGGTACTGGCAAAGAAATAGACCTGAAGATCAACGGAACAGATTAGAAGATAGAAGTACAACTACAAAGACACTCAGCCACCTGATATTTGACAAAGGGGCTAAACATGTTCACTGGAAGAAGGATAGCCTCTTTAATAAATGGTGTTGGAAAAATTGGCTCTCCACATGCCAAAGACTGAAACTAGATCCATGCCTATCGCCATGCACAAAATGAAGTCTAAATGGATCAAAGACCTAAATATTAAAACAGAAACACTAAATCTACTGGAAGACAAGGTAGGTAGAAGTCTTGGAGACATAGGGGTAGGCAGAGAATTTATGAACAAAAAACAGACTGCACAGAAAACACTTCAAAGAATCAACAACTGAGATCTCATATTATTGAAAAGTTTCTGCAAAGGAAATCACCAACAGAGTAAAAAGAAAACCCACAGAATGGGAAAGAATTGTAGCCAACAACCCCTCAGACAACGGATTTATATCAGGAACATATAAAGAATTGAAAAACATCAAGCCTCCCAAATTCAAAGACCCTCTCCAAAAATGGGCATCTGAGATGAACACACAGTTCTCAGAGGAAGATATGAAAATGGCAAATAAATACATGAAGAAATGTTCACCATCACTGGTCATTTGAGAAATGCAAATTAAAACAGCATTGAGATTTCATCTCACTCTGGAAAGAATAGCTGCCATCAAGAAAGCAATTGATAACAAAGTTGGCGAAGCTGTGGGGAAAAAGGAACACTGCTCCACTGTTGGTGGGAGTGTAGACTGGTGCAATCACTATGGAAATCAGTATGGAGAATTCTCAGAAGACTGGGTTTGGAAGTTCCAATCAATCCAGCTATTCCTCTCCTCGGTGTTTTCCCAGAAAAACTGAGAAGTTCATATCACAGTGATATATGTGCACCCATGTTCATAGCAGCACAATTTGTAATAGCTAAATCTTGGAAACAACCAAGATGCCCATCAACTGCAGAGTGGATGAAAAAGATGTGGTATTTTTATACAATGGAATATTACTCAGCTATAAAAAGGATGATCTTGAGGCTTTCATAGGCAAATGGAGACAACTTGAGGCTATCCTCATTAGTGAAATAAATAAGAATCATATTTATAAATATCATATTGTCTCTAGTGTAAAAAATAATAAGAAATGTAAGAGTAATAAAATCCAAAATGTGTAGTTGCTATTATAAAAAAGAGAGGGAAAGAAAGTGCTCTAAAAGATATAACTGCATGTATGTTTAAGTGTGTAGGATTATAACCATATTACTAAGTTTTTGTTGGAACAGAACTGTTTACAGTCTCGCTGTTTAAGTGTCCACTTTGTATGCTTTACTTTTGTAACTTGAACAACTATTTCTAAGAGGACAATATGTAATTTATCAACTAGTGATTTCTTACTGTTTATTTTTTTTTTGAAATTATGTATTATTTCTACCCTTTTTCTGTTTTGTTTTTTTTTTCTTTAAATAAAATAAAATTTAAAAATTAAATTGAAAAAAATAATTTGTTTCAATCCTTGAATACAAAATTGTATAAACACAGATAAAACTTTAAAAAATAACAGATACAAGTGAACTTAATAGTAGGGAATAGTGACACTGCAACCACAGAGGAAAAAAATCCAAGAAAAATGTTATGACAATTTCAAAGTTATTAGCATTAGTTGTGAGGTTGCTGGGGTAGGACCAGGGTTCTTGAGGTGGCGGAGAGAGATTCAAATATGGAGCTGGTGAAGAATAAATCCACTGGTATTTACAGCTGTGTGAGATGCAATGCCTAGAAATCTCTATTATCTGAAATAGCCTAGAAGTGAGAAAATCCCAGTACCAAAGTGCTTACCTTGCATTTTGCTCTGGTCTTTAAATACCATTCCCCACTGAAATGTTTCCTTAGAGAAACTGCTGACTCAAGGGCTGATGCAGGATAATACAAATGAACCTGGATCATAGTTTTGTGCCAGAAAGTAAGGAATCAAAAACAGATAGAGACAAGTTAAAAGGATGAAGGCCTCACACATACAACTATGAATACCACTGGTCAGTGTGGGGGTACTATGTACTTTAAAATGAGTGACAACAAAAAATATCAAATTTAAAATCCATGAGTCCATATAGATTCTCAAGAGTTTAAAAAACTTTAAAAGGTGTGAGTATAATAGCATTAATCTATTTCAGAAGCATACCACACAAAAACAGGCTTAAAAGAATAGATACTCATTGTT
Organism: Dolichotis patagonum; assembly: GCA_004027295.1. NCBI lineage: Eukaryota > Metazoa > Chordata > Mammalia > Rodentia > Caviidae > Dolichotis > Dolichotis patagonum. Next base: position 72,688 of record PVJX010005975.1, on the reverse strand, counting down.
ATGGTCTGTGTCTATGTGTCGCCCCCCAAAGCCTCATGCAGTCATGGGGGTGGGCTTCTAGAGTTTTTGATTGATTCATGGTCTAATGCTGGGATTATGAGTATAAGTGCACCTGCCCTGGGGCCAGTAGCCTGCCTTCAATATAAGGTATGGAAAGAGTCTTCTCTTTCTTTCTCTCTCTCTCTCTTCCCCTTTTGTCTCTTTTGCCCCTGTTGCTTTTGCTGTCTTCCTCAGCCAAGAACTGTTGCCCTCATCCACGCCACCCTACCTTGGAACCAGCTGAGTATGGACAGAAGCCTCCATAAACTGTGAGCTAAATAAATCTTTCTTTCCTTAATTTTGGGTGTTGGGTGTTTTGTCTGAGCAACGAGAGAAAAATAACCAACAGATACATAACTCCATTTATATGATAAATAGGCAGTGTTAATATTTGGTGAAAATAATTAAATAGTGGTTACTTCTAGAGAAAATGGATTGATGTCTGAACTGCAGCCTAGGGGTGCAGAAGCAATGGAGTGGGTTGCCAGCAGACTTGTGAGAGATGAGGTATATTAAAATTTTAACAGTAAATGAGACTTACTAAGAAAAAGGGATAGAGTCCTGTAGCAATGGGCTGGACAAGGGAGTCCCCAGAAGGTACTTGGAATGTCTAGTGGCAGCAGGATGGACTAGACATTAATCACTAGAAAGTCTGAGGGCTGCAAGCCAGACAGAAAATCACAGTTCAGTAGTAATGTTGGATAGAAAATTTCCAGAAGATCCAGGGCCTACAGGCTGGACAAGGAAATTGCCAAGGTCCAGTGGCAGCAGACCAGACAGGAAATCTCCAGAAGGAACTCTGAGGTGGCTGGTGGACTAGCATTCCATGGGGCTTTGCTGTAATCTCAGATATGGGGCAGGGACTTTATAAAGTAAAATTCATAGCAATAACGTCATTAGCTTTCTTTATTCCATTGTATGACCCGAATTCCAAGGAACAGCTGACTTGGCATACAGGCAGGAAGGCAGTATCTTCAGATAGCACTCCTTTGCCCAGTTCCCAAATAAGATAATATTTATCTGAATATTCCCAGCCCTGTTCGCTTACAGTGTTGCCTTGACTTGGTAAGAATCTTGGGAACACAAAAGAGACCTTTCAGAAACATAGTGTTAAATGCCCTAATTTTTCTCATGAATGATAGAAAGAAAATACCAGGGAACTTAAGGAATTTATCTTCATTGGGATCTGAATAACTGATGTATCTTCACTCATCCAAACCAACTGAATTTAAAGTACATGTCCATTTAACTGTATGTGGATTATACTGCAATTAGTTTTTTAATGTGATGTGGGGAAAAAGAAAACTTCTTTACAAAGAATGACTACTTAAAATGTGGCAGGGATGCTAGAAATAGGAAAAAATCACCATGTCATAACCACCATAGTAGTACTTGATTGAGGCATTGATGATTAATGGATGCTAAAATCACAGGCTCAAAGTATATTTGGAGGGAAAAAAAGTGTATTTGGAGAACAGGATGTTAACACAGTTTTAAAACTTCTCAGCAGTTGCTTACTAAATACAAAGGGAGTTACAATGGAGAAATATAACAGCTGATAATGGAGCTCAAAGGAGGACATATCACATGCAATATTCCTACCCAGAATATTAACCTGTATTCAAACATGAGGACACTAACAAAATTTGGAGACATTTAGCAAAACAATTGTTTTGGACTCTAAGATGTCAATGTCTTGAAAGAGAGACAGGGCAGCCTGGTGCAGCGCAGTCTGGGTGAACATGACCACTTCTGGTTTCCCTCTTGCCCTGTGCTGGCCTGACCAGGGCTCCTACTGGCACACTTGGACCTAGGTCCCCAGCCTTCCCAGCTGTCCAGGTTGCTTCAGCCTTCTTCTCTGGCCACCCCTGCCATGTCCTAGAGGAGGGCTCAAGTTGCCTGAGTCTTGGCCCCTAGCCCACAGTGACTTGGCCACTCAACATGTACTGGCTGTCCAGTTGATGCATCAAGACCTGCTGGCACATGAAGATCATCAGAAGTGAAGATAAAACATTTTAAAGATTATAATTGCCTCCACTTCTCCTTCAGAGAATTCAGTGCATATACAATTAGCTTTTGTTATAGCATCAAATTCCATTTCAGCTCCTGCAGATGATTTTTCTCCTGAGTTGAGTGTCCTGAGGGGGTCTAACAAATTATCAGAAATGGAGGAACCACCCTTACTTCCAGGAGAAAATATTCAAGACATGACAAAAGATTGTAACTTCCATATGTACATTCACTGTTGCACTGTCTTTGTAATTCATAACTGTCACGAATTACAGATTATATTTCAAAAGCATGGAACAGAAACCCCCCATACTTGATTTAGTTGCTTTTCTTGGTATGATAAGTAGAGTAGACAAAAATTGGTGATGCTTCTAGTTGAGGTGAAAATTCTGATAGATTAGAAACCATGTGCAAGGATATTAGGAATTTGCAGTTTGCTTATAAACCCACGGGGCAAACAAGATCCATATTCAAGAATCTGATTAAATATGCATTTCCTATCTCTAAAAACCTGCCTCATTTTGCTTCTGAATACAAAGAAATATTCCCCAAAAATAGATGGAAACTATCTGACCCTTCTTAGAGTCAGAAGGCAGAGAATTCCAAATGAAAGCTGGAGAATAGCAAAGATGAATGAATGATATGAACTTTATGATACATACCCTACCCTCTTGGTTGTGCCAGCAAATATTCCTCATGAAGAATTAAAGAGAGTGCCATCCTTTAGGAACAAAGGGCTGTATCCTAGTTTTATCATGGATTCATCCTGAAAGTCAAGCCACAATCACTCAATGTAGCCAGCCCATGGAAGGAGTGGAAAGCAAAGAAGATGAAAAACACTTCCAAGTTATCAAGGATTGTGACATCCAGTCTCACCAAATCTTTATATTTGATGCCTGATCAAGTGCTAATGCTGTTGCCAGTAAGGCAAAGGGTAGAGGCTATGAAAGTAAAGATGTCTGTCAAGACGCAGGGCCAGTTGTTCTGGATGTCCACAGTACTCATGTCACGAGAGTCATTCAACAACTTACAGAGGCCGGGGATTTAGCTCAGTGGTACAGGCACCTGCTTGGCAAGTGTGAGGTTGTGAGTTCGATCCCTGGTACAAAAAAAAAAAAAAACTTACAGAGATTGTGTTCCCAAATATTGAGGAAAGCCATTGGCTGCCTCACTTGGAACCTACACGCTGGCTACACATAGCAAGCTTATTTTCGCAGGGGCTCTTAGGACTGCTGACGAGGTAGAGCTGAGGAAGAGGTCTGTCATGGCGCATTGCAGAGATAGATGGAATCATACAGCTCAGCTGATTCTCCTTGTCGTGCTCATATTAGATGGATACTGTTGAACCATCTGAGGATTTGAAGTCCTTGTAAAAGAGTGGCTAAGCTTTGGACATTGATTTTTTAGAGTTGGCTACAGAGATAGGAGCCATGCAGGTGGAGACAGATACCTGTGTGTTCTTCAGTTTACTAACTGTGTCGGCAAATGACAAGACTGCTGCATTTGAATTCAATGAGTATTTCCTCGTGACTATTTTGGACCCTTGTACAGCTGATTATTTGAAACATTGCTCGGTAATAGTGAACAGCAGAGAGGAAAAGAGCATCTTCCTAAAAGGACCACGTCATTGTGATCTTACATAAATGGCCAGCCTGAAGGCTTCATCAGTCCTCTCTACGGGCACCATTCACAGCAGATAGAACTTGCTAAACCAGCAGAGCTTCAGAAAAAGGTAGGACTGCAAAGAGAAATTGCCAACCGATCAACCACATGCTCAGAGGGAGCCAGATCTCCTGCATGGTGTGTCACTCCTGTCCACACTTTTGTAGGAAAGGACTATTAGATTAGGAACACCAGCCAGGCATGATGGTGCACTCCTGTAATCTCAGCACTCAGGAGGCTGAGGCAGGAGGATCGTTTCAAGTTTGAGACCAGCCTGGGCTACAAAGTGAGCCCAAGAACAGCCTGAACCTTATAGCAAGACCCTGTTTCAAAAAGAAAAAAAAATAGTAACACCATTGCTATAAACTCTACATTACAGTGGCAGCTTTATGAGTAGAAATTCTTCCATGTTTGAACTCACCTATGACAGAAAGTTCAGATGCTTTATTTTGTTTCTCTAAGATGAGTTTAGAACTATAGCAGTGAAGCAGGAGGCTGCATGGGACCTCCCACAGAACTGACAAGACACAGAGTAATGGGACAGAGCGGTTTATCGCCAGTGTCTCTTGGGGGACTAGGAGAATAAAGCCGTTTCCACTTTTATATCGTTTCTATCCTATAGGGCAATTTTCACTGGAAATCAACACAAAGCAGTTATAAAAGCACTGGTTAAAAGGAAATGAACAGTGATCAAGGGGACAGAGACTTCAGACAGGCCTTTCCAAATCCACTGTGCTCCACTGACATTACCTCGCAGCTGAACCCGTATGTGGCTGGGGTCAAAACCATCAATCTCCTCAGGGAGCTCAGCTACATCAACCCACAGTTGTCCAGTTTTACCTCAGGAGAAGGTCTCCTCTCTCAGCAGCATGTGGCTCCATTTGTAGTATCACAATGATGACAGTTATCTTATGTCACCCAGAGGATATTAAAATATTTCAATCCTGTATCCACCGTGGGAACAAGTTTCTAATTTAAAGACAAAAAGCCTTTAAAACTTTGGCATCTGGTAAGATCAAAATACAAACCACTTCAGAAACATACCTCTGGATGGAAGACAGCTCCCTGCACAGAAGAGTAACAGTTTTCCATCCAAACCAAGATTGAAGTTCTGTGGTACAGCGGGGTGTGGTGGGGGACACCTGTAAGCCCAGCACTTGGGGAGGCTGCAGGAGGAGGACTGGTGCAAGTTCTAGGCCAGCTTGGGGCTACATAGTGAGTTCAAGGACAGCATGAACTGCAGAGCAAGACCCTGTCTCAAAAAAGAAAAGGAAATTCTATGGTATTTCACATATTGCCTTGATGTATGACAGATAAAAGTATTTTATAAAAACAAACAGGCAGACAGAGCTGCTGTTCTAGCATAAAGGAAACTAACAAGACATGGCAGCTAAGTGCAGCACATGATCCTTAATTAGATCGTGAATCAGTTTTCAAAGTTTCATGTTTGTATTAGTAACCATTTGCACTACATAATGATCACATTCCTTGTGGGGAATTGGTCTATGTCCACACACATCTCAATTCATCACCTTTACTTTCTATTATCTTTTATTTTGCTCTTAGTTTATATTCTGGGCTTCTCATTTAAAAGAAACCATGTGATATTTATGAAAGAGTTTTGCCCTAGAATAAAATACAGGACATTATGGTGGTGGAAGGCCTAATCAGGGATGTTTACCCTGAGGTCACTTCCTCCTTCCCCTATTACAACTTCCCTTTTCCTTTCCCAGTGCACAGGAAGAAAATTCCAATCAGCTCCTAGCGCATCATTAATGCCCGCCCTAAGCACCACCTCCAGGCAAAGGTTACAAATACCCTATTCCCCCATATGCAGGCAGAGGAAAACCCAGACCACTGCCGGTTATGGTCTCCTCTCCACATCCTTGGAATAAAGGCCACTTTTACCTCTTTTTTTATATTCTGCTCCTTTATTGCACCGAAAAACTCTAACAGTTTAAGCTTATGAGTCTGATTTATTTCACTTACCAATATGGTCTCAAGGTTTATCCATTGTCCTACAAATGACTGAATTTTATCCTTGATGACAGAGTAGTAAGCCATTGTATATAAATACCATATTTTCTTTATGCATTCATCTATTGATGGTCAATTAGGCCACTTTCAAGATTTAGCTAGGATGAATTGTGCTGCTATACACATGGGTACACATATATCTCTGTAATATGAGGTCCTTAAGTCTTTCAGGAAGATACCTAGAAGCAGAGAAGCGGAGTCAAGTGGAATTTCTAGTTTCTAGTTTGAGGATTCTCTGTACTGATATCCACAATGTTCATACCAGTTTACATTTCCACCAACAATTTAGAAGTTTATTTCCCTGAGGTCTTATCAGTATTTGTTATTATTTGATTTCTTGGTGATGGCCATTCTTTCTGGAGTAAGATGGAATCTCTATGTTGTTTTAATTTGCATCTCTCTAATGGCCAGCGATGTTGACCATGTTAAGAGAAATAAGCCAGACTCAGTCACATACTGCATGTTTCCTCATATAATGAATCTAGAATGGAGAAAAGAGAGATGACAAGAAAGTAGAAAGTAGAGAAGAAGGTGAAGAGGGAGAGGAAAGGGAAAAGGGGAGCAATGGGGAGAATGATCAAAGTTTTTATGAGCATATATGAATATGCCACAATGAAACCCACCTGTGTATAATATGTAGAAATAATTTAAAGTATTTCATAGGCGCACTCAAAAAAGGACTGATTCATGCTCAAAATATTTAAAATTCTGCTCTCTTTTGATTGATTTGTACTCAATCTAGAGCAGTGCAGAATATTAACAGAGAGGGGACAACTATATAAGAAAAGTGTTTAATGAGGAGGCAGGGAGGGAGTCACCACAAAGAAGGCTGTGACTGCTCTATGCAGACAAAGAAGCGCAGGTGCTGCCTGATACAGGCTCTGATGGGGGCAGGGCTCTGGGGACTGATGTGAGCGATTTATTTTGTGAGGGGGATTGGGTAAACCTTTACATGCCCCTGCTTTGGCAAACTTTTGGGAGGGAGAAGCCATAGGGGCTTCTGGGAAGGAGGAGGTGTGCATTCTCAGGGCACAGCTTTGAACCACCGCCATGATGATTGCGCTGTCTCTCAGACAGGGGGATCTAACATCTTCCATTTCTCAGGCCAATATGGAAGCAGATGGATTTCCTTTCTCAATACATTAACATCGCTTTTTCAACGTTTCCTAAAATACCTAAATTTAAGTCATGGTATTCATTTAAAAGTTGAGTTTTCATTATAGACCAAAAAGAGCTTAATAAAACATATTTCCAAATAAAACCTTAAGTGCAGCCCATCCCATTGAGCTAATAGGTGGTTTAATTTATTAAGATGCAGAAAGACTTCCCAACACAGTACTGTCAAACCACAAGCTATCGGGTGACAAAATACTTAGGACGTGAGGGTCACAGGAAGGAAGGGGGTGGGGCGTGAGGGTGAGGGGCGCCAGTATTGCCAGCTGGTGGTTAACGGGCATAAATTTCCTGCAATTACTGTTCTGTAGTTTGCTTAACCAGAGCCAGCCTAGAGCTTCGGCGGTTCCCTCGGTCTGTACCCCTAAGACTGTAACAAATTCTCCAGACTTCACAGCTCAAGACTCATCTAGAAATAAAAAGGGGTGGTGGCAATTCTCGGGAGTCGGGTACGATCCACAGCTTCGCCGTCTCCTCCCGCTCTCCCAGTCCGCAAACTGAGGCGCAGCCAGGGAACCGCGTTTGTCTGTAACCGTGAGTCCTCGAAGTAATCCTGTGACGGTTCGCAAAATCCCCAGAAAAAAAGAGGCCACTGGAGGTTAAACGGCTCCCCAGACACAACCCCAACAGCTTCTCAAAGCCCCGCCACAAGGAGCCCACAAGTCCCCGACACTGGGTATCCAGAAGTGCCGCCAAGTGGAAAGCGCACTTTAGAGGGCGCCCTTGTATGAGGCCCTGAGCCAACTACCAGCGTGCAGTAACGCTCTACCATATCCCCTTCCGGCCTCCGTACCGTAGAGACTCATGGGACACGTAGTCGGCAGCGCGCCCCACCTCCTTCCTTCCTGTCTCACACGCACCTTCCCAGGACCTCCTCCTCTGACTTCCAGTTTTTTCCACCTACTTCGGTGGGAGGTGGCTGTCTCTTTTCCATCCTTGAGGTGCTGGTCCACCTTTACCGCCCCACTGGACAATGTTCCACGCTCCCTGCCCCGCCACCTGCCTAGGTGTCACGCGCGCGGTGCACCCTGGCTACTTTCGTTGAGAGAGCAGCGATGTCGCGGAGGAAACCGGGAGCCAGTGGCGACCCAGTCTGCTTCTTTTAACGCATATTAATTTTACAGATTACATTGCCCTCCGCTTCCATCCATTTTCTAGCATTTGACCTGGTTTTATTCTTCATTATGGCTGAGTAAATCCATTGTGTGTATATATTTTCTTTATCCGTACTTAATGGTGGTGGTCACCTAGGCTGCTTCATACCGTAGGTATGATGAATAATGCAGCAGTAAACATTGACATGGAGGTATCTCTTCATTTTCTACGAATATGTAGCCAGAAATGGTATAGCTGCGTTACCTGGTAGTTCTGCTCTTAGTGTTTTAAGAAACTTCCAGTGGCCCTGACTGAAGCAAAACCAGCAGATTGCTTGTAGCTGCCTAAAGAGAATTCTTTTTGTGGTCTGTTGGCCATTTCAGAACTTTGGAAATGGAATGGTCAGTTCATCAGAAAGAAATAGCAAGTGACTATAGCAGACTTCGCGGGGCCTGCAGGGGAGAGACCCTGGCACATCGGGACCTGCACCGTGGGGTGCTGGGAGAACAAGGAACTCCTCCCCTCTCTGGGGGACAGCTGTGATGCTGCCGGCTTGTGGGCTGAGAATCAAACACCTCACATTGTCCTGTCCCCGGCCCTGTGTCCCTCTCCCCCCTGCTTAGCAAGTGGGAGCCAGTGAATTACACATCCTGTGAAAAGATTGGCTATGTTATTTAGTATGAGCTCCCCATATGCAAAGATAAGGACAACCATTTGGAAGAAAATAGGAGACAATATGACAGATAGTGAAGATCTCTGGTTGTCTAGCTTTGAAATTTATGCTTTCTTATGTCCTGTTTTGTTGTGTTTAATTTTACTCCCTTTTAAAACAAAATTTTAAAAAAAAATTTCCATACCATTTGCCATAGTGGCCTGCCCACCAACAGTGTATACAGGTTTCTTTCCCCAAGGATATTAATTTTTGTTACAGTTTATGCAGTGTCCCCCAAAACATGTTTGTAGGATTGAGCCCCAAAGCAGCAATATTCAGAGGCAGGGATTTGGGAAGTGAGTGTATCATTAATGGGTTAATCTATTGATGAGTTCATCCCTTAGATGATGGAAATTTTAAGAGGTGGGTCTGGTCAGTGGGGGCATGTCCTTCCATGGTATGTCACAGGCCTCTTCCTCTCTTTCCAGGCCACCTGGTCTAGTGTCAGTACTGTACCACTGGTATGGTGTACACAGTTTTGTTTCTTAGACCACAAAAAGACACTTCCAAAAGAGATTTTGAAGGCAGGCAAGTTTTCTATAAACACAAGGCTGAGAAGTTAATGACTGGCATTTTAAAATCCAAAGAGAAAAAGAGAATTTCCAGAGTTTTAAAACAATCTAAACCATTTGATTTTCAGTGTTTTTCTAAATGCAACTTTAAATCTCATTTTAACTCATTTATCTTCCTCCTTTTACTCCCCGAAACTTACTCAGCATTGAGTTACAGAACTCTGAGGAGCCTAACTAAAGTTTTGGTAAAAAGAGAGACAGTGAAAAAAATTGAAGAAAGAAGATATCTGCAAGCCAGGAAGAGAACCCTCAGCAGAAACTGAATTGGCCAAAACCTTGATCTTGGACTTCCAGCCTCCAGAACTGTGGACTAATTTATTTGTATTGTTTAAACCATCCAGGTGGTAGTATTTTATTAAGGAACCCTGGACAGATTAATACATATTTAATTCTACCATTATGGTCTATATGTACAAATACATACCTTTTCTCATTCCATTGCCTTCCCAACTAGTTACCACTCCATGTTTTCTGTTTCATTCCTACTGCTCTGATTTAGGTCTCCATCAATCAGTAAGCATTCAGTCTCCAATGTCTCCCACCATTATTCTGTCCCTTTAAAAAAAAATGTATGTTTGCAATACATAATAGTTACATTCCTTTCGTAGAATATATATGACATATATGTGTGTATATGTCATATATATATATATATATATATATATATATATTCATGATCACTTTTCATCCCTTTATCCTCCCACCTTTCCTTCTTCACCCTTCCCGATTCTTTTCCCCATCTCTGGAAAGTATACACCCATTCTTACCATAGCTCCTTTATTTTACTTTTTTTATATCTTCAGTATCTCATAGACTATTTCTCAGCTGGGTATGGTGGCACCTGCCTGTAATCCCAGCACTCAGAACACTCTGGAGGCTGAGTCACTCTCAAGGAAACTGCGAAGCCGGGTCGTGACTCGGGTGAAGAGTTCACGGGTGGGGGGGGTGCTGGGAGTCTCGCGAGCGTGTCGCCAGTTACTCGTTACTCTACTCGTTACTCGTTACTTGCAGTTGGTGGCGGCGGCGGCACAGCGCAGAGGGCACACCGCGCCTTAGCAGCGCTGAAGCGGAGGCACCCCACCGCACAGCCTTTGCGCTGGGGCACCCCATCGCTCCCTCTGCTCTTCCTCTTGTCCTTCACTCGCGCCATGGCTGATCAGCTGACTGAAGAACAGATTGCTGAATTCAAGGAAGCTTTCTCCCTGTTTGATACAGATGGTGATGGCATCATCACAACAAAGGAAATAGGAACTGTCATGAGATCACTGGGTCAAAACCCAACAGAAGCGGAACTGCGGGATATGATCAGCGAAGTGGATGCTGACGGTAACGGCACCATTGACTTCCCGGTATTTTTGAATATGATGGCTAGAAAAATGAAAGACACACAAAGCGAGGAAGAAATCCGCGAGGCATTCCGAGTCTTTGACAAGGATGGAAATGGTTATATCAGTGCAGCAGAACTACGTCATGTCATGACAAACTTAGGAGAAAAACTAACAGATGAAGAAGTAGATGACATGATCAGAGAGGCAGATGTTGATGGAGACGGACAAGTCAACTATGAAGAATTCATACAGATGATGACTGCAAAATGAAGACCTACTTTCAACTACTTCCCCCCCCAGAAGAATCAAATTGAATCTTTTACTTACCTCTTGCAAAAAAGAAAGAAAAAAGTTCATTTATTCCTTGTTTCTACACAGCAAAACTGAATATCAAAAGTACCTTCTGTCCACACACACAAAATCTGCATGTATTGGTTGGTGGTCTTGGCCCCTAAAGCTACACAGCAGTTTTACAATATAAATATTTGTACTACCTTAATGATAAGGAAGCACTTAGTGGACTCCTTAAAGTTTCATTTGCTAATGATTAATACACTGGGCTGGCCAGTTTTTCGTGCATGCAGTTTTATGATTGAGCACAGTTTGTATTAAAATCGAAGAATGAAAAAACGAACACAACACCAAAAAAAAAAAAAAAAAAAGAATTCACGGGGGTAAAATCACTGACAGCTGTGTCACCAGTGCACCCGGAGCAGACTATTTGGAGAGGAAGAGCTTTTTCAAGGACAGCTGTGCTGCTGGACATGCGAGATGGGGCCAGTGGTTCTACAAGAAACAGTCTTAAGAAATTCAAGCCAGGACTGGGGGTTTGGAGAGTCATCACAATATTCCAGAAAAATATGATATGACCATATTTTAATAAATGTAAGTTTTTTTACACGAACAGATGTACATGTAGATTGTTGTACATGAGAAAATAAGACATCCCCTGAAAATAAGCCTTATGTCTTTTGAGGCAAAAGTATTACACCCAGTCTTATTTTGGGGTAAATATGGTAACATTCCATTGTGCATATATACCACATTTCTATTATCCATTTATCTGTTTATGAGTCTATTCTGTCCTGAATGCACTACCATGCTTATCTCTGTTTTTCTGTTGGTTTTTTTTTTCTTTTTTGGGGTACCAGGGATCGAACTCGTGACCTCGTGCTTGCCAGGCAGGTGGCTTATGCCGCTGAGCTAAATCCCCAGCCATGATTATCTTGAAAACAAAATGCTCACATTTTTCACCGGCTCCCCATCACTGAGAGGGAAAAATCAGATCTTTGAAAAGAAATACCTCCTGGGTAGAGGCCTGCCTCAGTGCCCGCCACCCTTTCACTCTACATTCTGGCAGTAACGGACACTTGTGGACGCCCTGTGACATGATCTTTCGACCTAGACACAGCAGAGATGAGACTGGGCCAGTATCACAAGTGTGCTCACTCTTGCACAGGCAAAGCTTTGTTGGGGCAGACAAAAGGTGACATCAGCTGAACTGGAGCAAAGGGCACCTGAATGAATGAACAGAGCGTGGCCAGGCTGCCGTGCCCAGAACTAAGGAAGCAGCAGGTTTGTGTTGATTTGGTGGGGTGGGCTAAAGTCCAGTCATTCCCATTAGCTGGGGGCATGCTTCAAAACAGGTTTCTTCTAATGTTGGACTTGAATCACCCATGTCATAGTCAGCTCATCCTAGAAGCAGCTAAACTTTCATGTAAATGCCACCGTCATCCTACACAAACATCCTGGCCTTGTACTCAGTGAGCTACCAGATGGTCAACCTCACTCAGGAACTGCTGAGTTACTGTTACAGCCAGTGTCACCATCCTGCATAAACGTCCCAGCCTTACTGAAGGGCTTTTAGTGTTGCAGTGGCTGAAAGGCTGCAGGCTAGGGGAGAGGAAACGCATCACGGCTCCAACAGGTAATAGACCAAGCTAACCCTGTCACACTCTTGCACAAAACATTTCTAAATGATCAACAGTGTCTCTATGACAGCAAAGGGGACAGACACAGCATGGAGACAGAGGTGCCAAATCTTTTATTTCATCTTAATCACCCAGTGGACATCTGCAGGCCCAAGTCAAGAGCCAGTATTCTCAGCAAATTGGCGTGAGAGTCCCTGGGACATGACGTAGGTAACTGTTATCATAGCCCACACATCAAGAATATCATCTACAACAAAGCTGAGAACTTTAAAATGTATCAGCTAGTTATGTGACTTCCAAAATTGGTGATTTTAACCTGACTATGTAAAGCTATAGGGATAATAAGTTTTCTTGGTGGCAGTTTCTCACTGCATGCAGACTACAAAGGGTAATCATTTACTGCACGCAGGGCTTGTTTTTTCATCTTGGCCTGCTCTCCTCTCCTTGTCCCACCATGGTGGTCTCTAGCTCTCCCAGTACTATGTTTTCTCCCATCCCAGCACCTCTCCACATGCCTCCTTTCTGTCTCAAGTATCTTCCTATGTCCCTTTATAGGGCCTCCTGGTCTCCCTATTTTCTTTCTGTGTCCTGACCAAACATCACAGAGTGCCTTGACCACCCCATCACCCAGCCAGCAATAGGGTCTTCCCTGCAAGCTCAAGTCCAAGCCAGAGACCTAAATATTTCCAGGCACCAATACAGCCAGTAGATGTTGACCAAAACAAGGAAAGAAACCGGGCCCATCCCTGAGTCTTAAACCATCACATGAACACCACTCCCTGACACCCTCACTGAGGTCATACCTAGATTGTCATATTTTTCCTCTGCCTTTGATAAACTGTAGCATTCTGGAAGTTACTTTAATAAATATTAAGCACCCTGCCCCACTTCAGGTCAATTTGAGGTATTTCTCTATAGTAACTCCCTTGCCAGCACTTTTGGCCCAAAAGCCTTCAGGAGGTGGGGGAATTACTGCATTTACTGATCTAGTCCCCTGTAGTCCTAAAGTTAGACACCTCTTTCTCAAGCCTTGTGTTTCATAATCTTTTCTTTCTCTCCTGTCCTACTGAATCATGAGTCTATTGCGAGCAAATGTGCCCCCCCTTTTGGTACTGGAGATTGAACTCACGACCTTGTACTTTCCAGGGAAGTGTTTGTAACACTGAACTAAATCCTCAACCCCCAAAGGTGTCCTTTTGTTCATCTTCTTGCCACCAATGCATAGCACAGAATCTGAGAGTAAGTGTTCCATAAATATTTGCTAAGAAATAAATAAGTGTGGGACAAATTAATGTTTGGATAAATTCTTATTTTTGGAGTCTTTCCTCATCAGTTACCAACATGTCCCCATAGTCAAAGATTGATCACACCTATATTGTGGCCCTCAAATAGTCTGTACCAATACCCTATTCTTTGCTACTCCTCTCAGCGATTTCAGAGCAAAAGCCTAACATACTCTCAGTCTTCTCTCTGAGAAACCATCCCCAGGTACCCTGCTCACAGCCCATCTCACTTGTAATCTCAGCACTCTGGGAGATTGAGGTCTGAGGATCACAAGTTCAAGCCCCGCTTGGGGAATTTAGGGACTCAGCAAGATCCACTCTCAAGATATAAAAAATGGGCTGGGGGGGCCAGGGGTATAGCTCAGCAGCATAAATGCCTGCCTGACAAATGCAAGGTCCTGAGTTTGATTCCCCATACCCTCCCCCAAAATTGGTTGGGGTACATAGCTCAGTGTAAACGCCTTGGGTGTCCAATCTCAGGTGGGGTGGGGGTGGGGTGGGGGCGCATTTCCAGAGGATTAAAAACAATGATTTCTACCTTAGAATTTGGGGCAAGTTTTTTGTTGTTGTTTGTTTGTTTTTTGTACTGGGAATCAAACTCAGGACCTCATGCTTGCCAGGCAGGCGCTGTGCTGCTGATCTACATCCCCGGCCCAACCCTTGAATTGGGAAGCTTAAATGTTCATTTTAAAAACTGTAATTTAATTTGTTATTTAAATATCTCACTTTTTAAAACTGTTATTAGCTGGGCGTGGTGGCGCACACCTGCAATCCTAGCATTCAGGAGGCTGAGGTAGGAGGATCAGTGCATGTTCAAGGCCAGCCTGGAATACAAAGCAAGTCCAAGGCCAACCTGAACTACATAGTGAAACCCTGTCTCAAAAAGACAAAAATAAATAGTTAACTAATACATTTGTAAGATATATGAAGCTTTTTCTCCTTTCTCCTTAAAATGAGTATGAAAAAATGAAAAAAATTGAGGCACAGCAGCATTTCCACATCTGTTGTATACTATATCTCATGATCACATCTGGATAAATGATATACGGCTCACCTCATTTAGTATTTGTCTTGGGAATGTTCAAATCTTCTCTACTAGATACCTTCACATTCATAGTTAACGTTGTTAACCATAGCTACCTTACAGTGCAACAGAACATTACAAGTTATTCGTCCTACCTAACTGGACCCAAAGTTTCAATGTTCCATGAGTGAAAGTGCCTCTGAGGACACTAACTGATCAGGGAAAACGCCGGAACCTCCTGCGCTCCTGTCGCAGTGCACGTGGGAAAGCATACGCAGAGCACCGTTCCGACTCTCGACTGAGACGCAGGTCTCCTTTAAGGGAGATGGGGCTGAGTCTGCCTTAGACCACAAGGAGGCCGAGTAGCCAATAAAGAGGCGCGTGTGGGCGGAGTCTGCGTGCAGTGTGACGCACACGCGCTAGGGCGGTGCTCCGTGGGCTTTGCGGTTGCGCACTAGAAGCCTGAGGTGAGCCAGGGCCCGAGGTCTGAGACTTGACTGTTAGGAGCGCAGGGGCTTATGAATGGTTGGAGCGAGTCGGGTCTCCTGACCTCAAGGTTGCCGAGGGCTGGGGCTGCGAATCACCCTAGACGTCCGCATATTTCTGTAGACTTGGCCCCTGAAAGCAGCCCCATGTGAAGGTCGCCGGCCCTGGGTCACGCACGCTGCGAGTAGCCAGGCTGTGCAGGCTTGGGGAGGCCGTCCTGGGGTATGGTGGGAGATTAGGGACAGAATTCAGCCAGCGTTTATTTGCGTTGTTGAGTGCCTTATCGGTCGAGTCTTAAGAACATTCCTGAGTAGCCCCATTTTGCCGAGGGGGCAACTAAGTCTGAAAGAGATAAATGCTGTTCCCTGGTCAATGCTATAAAGATGAAGGTTGGATCCCAAAGCCAAAAGAGACATATAAACATCTCTGAGATGGTGATTCCAGAAAGATAGCAGAAGCTATTTGTGAACCTCGGCGATTTTGGTGACAAAATTCATTTGGAGAGTAATAACCATCAAAAATTAAACTTTTGTTTCAGGTGATCAAAGCCACAGAATGTCAGTAGCTCGTTCATCTGTGCATGCCAAATGGGTCGTGGGGAAGGTGATTGGTACAGCAATGCAAAAAACTGCTAAAGTGAGAGTGACCAGACTTGTTCTGGATCCCTACTTATTAAAGGTGAGGAACGCACCTGTTTTCAGGTGGCATTGATAAATCACCAATATGTCTTAGGTGTAAGCCGAAAGAAACCTTTCTCCTTCAGTAAAGAGTTGTTGAGCACCTGCTGTGAGCTAGGTACTATCCTAGTCTGTGAGCATAATGTGACTTGTGCATTTGTGGAACAGAGTTGATTCTAAGGCAATTTGATAACTGCAAATGTGATAACTACTTTACATGCAAAACACTGTGGCAACACAAAACAGGAGACTTTCAGACATAAAAGGCATGTTTGATTAGGAGACATTTGAGCTGAATCTTCAGATTTTATCCAGAGAACTAGATAGAAAACAGTCACTCCAGCTTTGATGAGTGGTGCGCGGATGTCACTTACTCGGGACAAAACTAGCAAGGAGTTTGGCAAGACTGGGCTGGAGCTTGGCACTGTTGTTGAATAAATGCAAAGACTATTGGAGCTGATTGTGAAGGGTCTTTAGTGTTTTGTATTTCATCTGTTAATTAAAGAAAAGACAGACTTGGAGACATAGGGGTAGGGATGAGCACTAGCAGTAAGGAAGGTATCACAGAAGTCCAGGATGGAAAGGATAAGGACCTGAACTAAAGTTAGAGGTGTGGAAACAGTGCAAAAAGATCTATTCCAGGTAGAAGAGACAGAGTCAGTGATTTGTTAAATGAACAACTTTTGTGGTTGGGCTTACAGGTAGTTAGAAATGCTACTTATTAGCAACAAAAACACAGAAGTAAGCAAAGAGTGGTGGTGACTAGCGTGATGGTTTGGTCACTAGCATTAGAAGGCCTTTCTTTGAGCACTGACGCTTTTATTTACCAGCTGTGTATACAATTAAGCCTGTAAGCCTGGTTGTGTCATCTGTAAAATGGGAAAACCAGATACAGCAAGGTTATGAAAAATAAGGTGATTCTTGCTACCATCTGTGGGTTCTTAGCAATTCTTTGAGCCAGGCATGGAGCTATGTGCTTTATGTACATTGTATCAGTTAATTCTCTAGAGCCTCCTTATATGGTGGGAAGAAACCCAGCATGGACTTACACAGCTAATGAAGAGTGCAGTATGCTCATAGGCTGGAGAGAAGGCTTCAGTGGGCAGGAAGTGTTTAGGGTCAGATGATAATTGATAGATCAGTCATACTGCAGGGGAGGGACTAGAGAGCTCACAGCTGAGATCCACTCCAGGAAAAGTCTTTGCTGGTTTTGTTTTTGTTTTGTCTTTTTGAGACAGTGTTTAATTATGCACTTCAAACTGACCTTGAGCTCACTTTGTAGCTCAAGCTAGTTTTGAACTTGCTAATGATCCTCCTGCCTCAGCCTCCCTAATGGTGGAATTACAGCTATGCACCACCACGCCCAGCGTCATTACTGCTTTCCAAAAATAAGCCACTAATTTTTTGTACCAGTGGTTTCCTTAGGTAATCTTCTTTTCCCAAGGCCTGGCTTGTTTTCTGTCCATTACTTTTCCATATTCTGTACTGCATTGCCTGGTCAGGACTGGAAACTACTGATTTGTCTCTCTCCTTCTCTCAACAGTATTTTAATAAGCGAAAAACCTACTTTGCTCACGATGCCCTTCAGCAGTGCACTGTTGGGGATATTGTACTTCTCAAAGCTTTACCAGTTCCACGAACAAAGCACGTGAAACATGAGCTGGCCGAGATCGTCTTCAAGGTGGGCAGAGTCATAGATCCAGTAACAGGAAAGCCCTGTGCGGGAACTACTTACCTGGAGAGTCCACTCAGTTCGGAAACCACTGAGCTCAGCAAAACTCTGGAAGAACTCAACATCGCTTCCACACAGTGAAGAGCTAGAAGGAGTCAAAGAGAAAGATTTCTAAGTTTTGTTACAAACTGTCAAATTCTCTGGTGGCATTTATGAAATAGTAAAGGACTTGTTACAATTTTTCATAAAGGTTTGTGTCATGTTTCAGCTTTGTAAATTTTTGGGGTTTTTTTGGTACCAGGGCTCGAACTCATGACCTCATACTTGCCAGGCAAGTGCTTGTGCCACTGAGCTAAATCCCTAGCTCCATGTTAAAGCTTTTTCAGTGAACATACTTTCATATCACACTAAATGTGTAAGCAATCTGCATTATTTTATAAGCTCTCTATCTTAGAAGGTATGTTGTTTTACTTTATTTTCATTCAAAGGCATTGAATTTATCTTAGAACCTCTGTTTTGGGAGAAGAAAATCTTTTATATAAACAAGCAAGTCCACATTCGGTACATGCTTTTGATGCTATATATTCAAAATAAGTTTACTTTTTTCTCTCTCTCATTTCACCAAGACATAGGACTTTTACACTTTGGATTTGGAGGTTTCTGAGTTTTGTTGCTATTCATTAGTAAAGTGTGATGACTTAAATTTTGGCCCAAAGAAACATAGAGCTGTATGTTTCCGTTTTGTGGCTCTTCTGGAGAGATTTGAGGTGTGTTTGAAGCTCAGCTAATGTGTATATTGTAAACGGAGTTTCAGTGGTGCCCACAGGCATTGGTCATCAGTTCACAGGGTAGGGAGCTACACACAGGCACCTTTGTGGCAGACAGTATCATGTGTCGGTAAGGGAGAGATTAGCTTCCCAGGAGAGATGACCAGTGCTATAACTGAATCTTGAAGCGTCTTCAGGCTAGCAAAAAGTGGATGTGGGAAGGCATTTCAGAAGAAGGGAAAGTGGGGCTGGGGATTTAGCTCAGTGGCTTAAGCGCCTGCCCTGCAAGCTCGAGGTTGTGAGTTCAATCCCCGGTACCACCAAAAAAAAAAAAAAAAGAAGGGAAAGTGTAAAGTCCTCAGAGAGAGGAGTGTAACCAGGGGTTCTAAAGCTGGTAGGGAATTGATGGAACTCAGAAATAGGTGGTGTGCTATAAATTGATAGTGGATTCAAGTTTTCAAAGATGATAGAATTAGATTTGCATTTCAATAAAAGTTAAAGAGCAGCAAGATAGCGAATGGGCTGAATAGGAAAAGACCAGTCCTAAGACTTTACCATCTGTTTTCGTTTTTTGGTACTGGGGATCAGCTCAACCTCATGCTTGCCAAGCAGGTGCTTGTGCCACTGAGCTGTATCCCCGGCCCTAGCTGGTTTACAGGTGAACTTGGGCCACTGGTGTTTGCAGTAAAACTTGGGTAGGTGCGAGGCTGGGTGAATAAAGGGAAGCTTCTTAGAGTGTAGGTCCCTGCTGGGTGGGGCTGCATAGTACTCAGTCTGGAAGTGCTTCTCAAGGGGTGCCCTCAACAAATGACAGAACACCTCAGTGACAGAGTCCAAGCCATCTCTAAAACATTTTGAAGGCACACACCTGTAATCCCAGCACTCAGAAGCTGAAACAGGAGGATAGAGGGTTCAAGGTCAGCCTGGACTACATAGCAAGACCTTGCCTCAAAAAAAATTTTTTAATGTTTACATGCACTTTGTAACATACCATTTTCTTTTTTTTTTTTTTTTTTATCGGTACCAGGGATCGAACTCACAACTGCCTGCTTGCAAGGCAGGCGCTTATGCCGCTGAGCTAAATCCCCAGCCCCAACATACCATTTTCATTTAAACATTTTTCCTGGGATATGGGTGTAGTGTACTTCCCTAGCAAATAAGAGGCATAGCATTGAAAAAAAAAAAAACAGAATTCCTGGACATTTTTGGGTAAAATGCTTCAGGAAGTTGCTATGTTTATTTATTTTTCTTTGAGATAGGGTTTCACCATGTAGTTCAGGCTAGCCTTGAACTCAGCGATCCTCTTGCCTTATTTAGGGGTTTGGGTTTTGTTTGTTTGTTTGTTTGTTTGTTTTTGGTTTGGTTTGTTTGAGACCCAGTCTCAGTATGTAGATCAGGCTGATGTTAAACTCCATGGAGCTCAGGCTGGCCTCCAAGTACTGGTATTTACATGTGCACAGATATGTAAACTACAAGTTGCTAAGTTTATGTGAAATAAACCCCTCTCACCCCTCTGCCATAAAAAAACACTGGATTAATGAAATTTCAGAGCAAAATGATAGTGGGGAATAAATGGCCTAACACCAAACATAAGAACAAGATTGGCAAAGAAATGTCTCACTACCTTACTCAGGAGGCTGAAACAGGATGACAAATTCAAAGCTGGTGAACTTACAAGACGATGTCTCAAAAAAAAATACAAAGAGCTGGGTATCTAATGCAATGTAAGACCCTGGGTTCAATTCCCAGTACTGGAGGAAAAAGAAATGTCTAGCTACCAAGTTTACATCCCAGGAGAAAGTATTTGTAAACTTGAAATAAAGTGGAGAAGTTGAGAAAATGTATGCAAAAGAATGGGGGGGTCTCATGCACTCTTGAGAAGGCCCTGCCTCCTATTCTGGAGGTCAGGGACAGGTCCTTTCCCAGAGAGAGCTCACTTCTGCCTCCTTTTGGGGTCCATGTTACCTCAAGGTATTAAGCATGTGTAAGTTGAATTAGGGGACTCCCAGCTCAGCCTCTGGACCTCTGACTGCACCCCTCAGGCTCCAAGGGGCAAGGCCTTTCCCCACGGGGAATTCTTGTTGCCCCGATGGCCCCATCCTATCTTTCCCCATGGTTCTTTGCCATTTACCATCTTCAGCCTCTGCCCCACTCAAGTAATTCTTGCAACTCTGTTACTGTTTGTATATACATGTCCCCGCAAAGCCTCACACGCTGGTAGATGGGGATTTGGGGAGGCAACTGGATTATGGGTAACCATCAGTGTGTGGTAACCATCAGTGGGTCCGAGGCTGGCCACTTTAGCTCAGAGATAGACCCTGGGCGTGACCTAGGGGTGTGGAGGTACCAGAGATGCCAAAAAAATCCCTAGCTCAGTTTTTAAGAAGTCGATCACCAAAAACAAGAACATTTCAGGTAGAAGAAACAGCTTTAACCTGGAAGGGCCTCTCTCCCGCCCCTCCTGCACTTGGCTGGCTCTGCTTCCGCTGCCAAGGTGAGCAGCTCTGCCAGGCGGCCCTGCATTGGAGCTAAGCCCACTAGGAACTGAAACTTGAGCCAAATAAGCTTCTCTTCCCTAGAATTGTGGGTGTTGAGTGTTGGGTGTTATGTCCCAGAGATGAGTAGACAGATCCTTCCGCCCTGAGGCTCCCCTGACTCCCAGTTACAGCCTCAGAACTCCATGGGCCACTGCTCAGGCCCCCTCCCCACCCACCAACAATGGCCACCTCCCAGCCCCGGTGTGCCCAGCAGTTTTCTCTTGGCCTCTGCCGACCTCCCCGAAACGCTCTCCTCGGCGGCCAGAGCCTGTGCCTTCTCGACTGGTTTCCTTGAAGTTTTCATGGGTACATAGGTGGGACCTTTACCTTCCTACAGAATGCCTCTTTCACTGTGTCCTCCACACCCACGCCTTTGCATTGTTTCTTCTGCCAGAAACATACCTGTTTTGGGGGGATAGACCCCCTTGAAAACTGATCTAGGGGGGCTGGGGATTTAGCTCAGTGGCATAAGTGCCTGCCTGGCAAGTGTGAGGTCGTGAGTTCCATCCCCAGTACCGCAAAAAAAAAAAAAAAAAAAAAAAAAAACTGATCTAGAAATTTTTCTGGCATCTCCTCTACCTCACAGCCCCCTACTCCCCGTTATGCAATGCTGTCCCTTTCAGCACTTGACACACATGAACTAATCCTTTCGTATCCTGTACCAAATAGCCTGGGCTGGCCTGAGGACAGGTACCTGGGACTGACGCATGCTAGCAGGAATGAGGACAATGCAGTCCCTAGCTAAGACGGCCAGCAGGCTTGCATATCACGTTTTTGTTGTTGTTTTTTCCATCACTGAGGATTGAACCCAGGACTTTCGCACTAAGGTACATCCCCAGTGCTTTTTTACTTTTTATTTTGAGACACTGTCTTGCTAAGTCGCTAAATTCCTGGATTGGACTGGAACCTCCTCCTGCCTCAGCCTGCTGAGTGTTGGGCTTACAGCCATGCACCACCATGTCCCGCTGAAGGGTTATGTTTTTGAAATGGCAATACAGTTGCACCTCCGTTCACCAATGCTTTTATTTGCAAACGATTTCCCAAAGCATTTGGCAACATTTTTGTCTGTGAACTCTACATTGAGTTTCAAACACGACGGCTATCATCTTTCCCGCACAACGTGGCCAATTCTCCCACAATCGCGGAACAACTCGAGGTTGTGAACCACCGTACCACTGTACAGCGTTACCCACGCACAACTGGTTCTGGGAAGTGACCAGTACCAAACAAATTAGGTTGGAAAGTGGCGAGTGACAGCAAGTCTTAACTTGCATATGAAGTACCCAACAAGTACTGGGACAAAATTTTAGGGTCAAAAATGCATCAAAATATGGGCACGCCTATAATCTCAGCACTCAGTAGGCTGAAGCAGGAGGATTGCTGCAAATTCGAGGCCACAAAGTGAGTTCAAGG
Organism: Dolichotis patagonum; assembly: GCA_004027295.1. Taxonomy (NCBI): domain Eukaryota; kingdom Metazoa; phylum Chordata; class Mammalia; order Rodentia; family Caviidae; genus Dolichotis; species Dolichotis patagonum. The sequence continues at coordinate 50,270 of PVJX010005975.1, read as the reverse complement.
CCAGCCTGAACTGCAAAAGCCGCATGTAGTGGCCCATTCCTTCAACCTAGCTCTGGAGGCTGAAGCAGGACGACTATTGCTAGTTTGAAGCCACAGAGTTCAAGGCCAGCCTGAATAACCAAATGGCAAAAAAAAAAAAAAAAAAAATCAAGAACCAGATTCAAAGAGTTTCAAGGCAGCCTAGTACCAAGGTATGACTACTGTATATTCAAGTAGCACGAAATACAAAATCCAAGCTATTTAGAGAGAGCTCTAAATATCGCTTCCCTCTCTGACCCTGGGCCTAGAGTCCCCCGGCTACGGTGCTCCGCCTTTCGTGTGGATTTGCGCTGAGCGCTATTTGCGTGAGCGCACTCCGGTTCCCCTGCCACGCTGCCAGGCCCCGCCCCGCGCCACAGACCCCGCCCCGCCCCGCCCCCACCTCCTGGACCGGGCCTGCCCCCAGCCCGGCCGGGGGAGGGGTCGCGGCGTCACGGCGGCGCCGGCCCGAGGGGGGCGGGGGAGCCGGGGCTCCGGAGCAAGATGGCGGCGCTAGTGCTGCGCGCCCGAGGAGCAGCCGCGGCCCGAGTCCTCCTGCGGCCGGCCGCCCCCTGCGGCCTCCTGCCCGGGCTCCGGTGAGCAGCACCGCCCTTTCCGGGGCGGCCGGGGAGGGGCCGCGGCGGGGCGCGGGTGCTCGGGCTGGGCCTCCGCCGCGCACCCACAGCGCTCAGGGCGGCGGGGTCGCGGCGGGCGGGAGCCTGGCGGGTCGGAGTCCCCGGCGCCTGGTCGTCAAGGTCATGGCGCCGCCTCGCGGGGACGCGCCCGGGCCACCGGCGACGGGACTCGTGCGCGCGCCTCGCGGGGTGCTGTGAAGGAGACATAAAATAACGCGCGGATGCCGGGGTGCCTCCGCCGAGGAGACGGGGGACGGGGGCTGTGAGGATGACTCACTCCACCTGTCTCCGACTCTGGCGATGAAGCAGACGGTGGAGGTGAAAGCTTTGAGTTCCCGGCGCTCAGGAGTCGTGGGCTCCTGTTTAAACTTTTCTTGTAAGCTCATTGGAGTAGAGGCTCAGTTGTCTGAATTCATCACGTTGACGTTGCCGCATTCATTATCAAAGCCCATTTTCGTTTACCCTTAGATCTGTTTTCCCTTCTTCTCTTGGACAGTGTAAATGCTGTTTTTTTTGGCGGGGGGGTGCCTTAATGAGCCTCTAAAAATATACAGTAGTTGACACTTAAAAAGCAAAAGCACTGTTGATTTCCCTTGTGGGGGGCATCTGAGGATCAAACCCAGTATTAAACTCTTACTATGGGCCAGATTATATAGTGTATTGTATTTAATCCTCCGTGGATTTTGTTTTTGCTTTATTTTGTTGGCAGTACTGAGGATTGAACCCCAGCCCTGGTATGACATACATCCCAACCCCTTTTTTACTTATCTTGTGATCAGGTCTCCCTAAATTGCTGTATTTCACTGATGGATCTTAAATTTCTGAGAACCTGCCATCCTCTTGCCCCAGCCCGCTAGAACGCTGGAATAACACATGCGGCCACCACGCCCAGCTGTGGTAGCAATCTTAAGAAGTAGGATGGGCAAAGTAGAATCAAGGAGATGGAACCCAATACCTTTACTTCCTAATGGGGCCATATATTGTTGATGCTGAACTCATCTCTCTGTGACCTCTTTGTTCGTTCATCCCCCCCCCCCTTTTTTTTTTGGTACCGGCGATCGAACTCACGACCTCACGCTTGCCCGGCAGGCGCTTAAGCCACTGAGCTAAATCCCCGGCCCCATTCATCCCCTCTCAGCTCCTTTTGCTTTTTGACTATTGCTTGCTGGCCTCGTATCAACCTTAATGTAGGTATTCTCTAGGACTCAACTAGATTACTGAATTCACCAATTCTACCCAATATTGAATGTGTAATAGGTACTTGAAGCCCCGTGGAACCGGGCTTAATAGCCATAGTCATTATCCCCAGGAAGTTGTGACAGAGATAAAATGTACATAAACTTAACAGATCAGGTACATGGGGACCCTGCATGACCTCATGTAAGCCTCTCCCAAGAAAGTGACATTAAGGTGGGACCTGAGGGGTATGTGAGAACATCTTGAGTGGGAGGGAGTCAGTGGGAGAAAGCCAGGAAAAGTGTAAGAGCCTGAAATACAGGTGGGAAAGGGAGGCTGCTAAAAGAGAGGAGTAAGAAACATGAGCCAGGTAATCCCAACTTTGCATACAGTCATAGCTCAGATATTTATGCTGAGAATGGTGGAGGATACTTAAAAGCATAGTCTCTGGTGGACATGATGTGATCTGTGTGTGTGTGGTTTTTTAAAAAATCACTTGACTTTGGAGAGAGGGAAGAATCACGGATAATGACCAAGTGAGTGGATGTTAGTGCCACGAAGAGTTGTTTGCTCTGTAAGTATATAAATGTCCACCATATGGCAGCCACTCTTGGCTGTGGGGAAACAGCGTTGAATATCTTAGCCCCTTTCCTTGTGTCTGAGACACAATACCTGGCACCCATAACTTAAAGGAGAGGAGGTTTATTTTGGCTCAGTTACAGTAGCCTCAGTCCTTGCATGGTCAGCTTGCTCTAGGCAGAAGTGGCACAGAGGAGGGACCTGGGCAGGGGACAGCTGTTCCTGTTGTGCAGCCAGGAAGCAGTGAGAAGGGAGGAACCAGAGAGAGGGTGATACCCCCTTCCAGATCACACCCCAGTGACCGCCTGACAGCACGTCAGCTGCAGCCTCACCCCCATAACTCAGTCACTAGGAGTACATGAGGCCTTTGGGGACATTCTTGATCCAAACGGTTACAGTGGAGGAGGGGAGGGACCCAGAGCAGATTAGAACCTTGTAAAGTTTCAGATGGCTGCATAGTATTTATTTGGATGAACAAAATTGGCAGTTGGCTGTGCCTCCCCAAGTGTCTGGGCTTCGGGCAGCATGTGGGAGATGTCGGCATGTAGGCAGAGATACTGGTACATAATGAGAGATAGGGGGTTTCTTTTGTTACACTGTTTTGTTTTATATTGTTTTGTTTCTTTGGTTTTTTTTAAAGAGGTTTCTTTCATTACACTGTTTTCTTCCTTTGTCTTTCTGTCTTTCTTTCTTTCTTTCTTTCTGTTACACTTTTTTACAGGAGAGATTTATTTTGGCTCAGTTACAGTAGACTCAGTGCTTGCATGGTCTAGGAGTGGGTGAGATCACTGGAGGAGAGAATGTGGATAGGGAAGAGGTAGAGAAACAAGCCCTGAGATGGGCCAACATTTACAGGGTGGACAGCAGAGGGGGACCTTCAAGGTCAACCAGAAGTAGAAGCCAGCAAGGTCACTGTTAAATAACAACTGCTGTCGGGGGGGTGTTTCTAGATGAGCGTCGGCTGTGCCAGTGCTGTTTAAAGGTTAAGTACAACAGCTCAGCCAGCGGTGGTGTCGTGGGGGACCTGACAAACTGCTCCTCGGCTTGCAAGTCTTCAGCCCGGCTGTGTGCTGCTGCTGCTTCACTAGCTGTTGGGTTTCTCCTCTGGACTGACTTAGACTCCATGTGTCTCACATGGGACCGGGACCATGTTGTCTCTGCCCCTACCATCGAACTGAGCTGTGGAAGGCAGGCTTGGGTTTGCTCATCTTTGTGTCCTTAACTTGGCCCAGTGCCTGGCCCATGCTGGGCGTGGTCAGTAAGTATTTGAGGATCTGATGCCTGCAGCCCAACCTGCTGCTGTGGCCCCATTGTGACGCACCCTCCACCATGGGGACCTGTTCCTCTCCTCACTCCAGAGGGGCTTCTTTCCCTTCTTCGCTGCTGTGGTCCTCCTTACCCAGGTCCTCTGTTGACACATCCAGTGAGTGCTCATTGGAGCCCCCTTGTACCTGGTGCTGGGGAGCCTGGCACCCTGCACCCTGCCCATATTGCTGCTGGCATCTGCTGCGCCACTGCCAGGCTGGTTTCTATACTTTTTTTGAAAACTTATTGGCATTGTGCCTTATCCAGGATAAAGAGCAGCGAGTAGGCATGATGCACGAGAGCCTGGCCTCCCTGCCCCACTCCGCCTCCCCTCAAGTTCGCCTGTCCCCTCTCCCTGTGCTCCTGCCTTGTGGAAGCCTTCATGGCGTGGTCCATTCTGGAAGCCTGCTGCTCCACTCCAGGGTCTGTAGTTGTGCTGCTGTGGCTGCCTCCCCTCTGTGGCCTGATTCAAAATGTTTCCCTTTCAGGGTCATTTTGTCTTGGGGAAAGAGCCAGAGGTCACAGGGTATCAGATCTGGTGAATGAGGTGGACAAGGACACAGTGTCCTGTTTTTCCAGCTTTGCCTTTCCATTGGATGGCGCTCGGGGGCAGCATTCACCACACCTCATAAAGACACTGAAAAAGACTTCCAGAATTGCTTCCAAAAGTGGAATGGATGTTTGAAACGAGGGAAAATATTTTGAGGGGGATAAATGGCAGTGTTTTACTGTAATGCATTTTTTTTTTCTTTTTCTTTTTTTTGGTACCAGGGATCGAACTCATGACCTCACGCTTGCCAGGCAGGCGCTTAAGCCACTGAGCTAAATCCCCAGCCCCTTGTAATGCATTTTTTATTTAAACAGTCATCGTGTAGTTCGATCACCCCATGTACATGTTCCCCTTGACTGGACTTGTCACCTGCCTTGCTTGTCCTCCAGGACAGTGTGGGAAGGTCTTCACTAGAGTCCCTTACCCCAGATGCATTTGTACTGTGTGCCTCTGCTCCTACAATACCTGTGATCTCCCTGGTGTGAACGGACAGGTCCCCCACAAGACCAAGCAAATGCAATGTGTGACCCAGTTTAACGCCCACAGAGCCAGCACACACTGCTCATTCTGTTGAAGTCTAGCGTGTGGTGGGATGTGCTTCTCTCTGCCCCCTCTGACCACCACCCAGGCTCCTGACCTTGGTGATTGCCACTGTCAGTAAGAACCCAGGCCTTGCTGGATCTTATCACTGGCAGCTGTTGGCGTAGCTGCCTCCATGGAGTCCATGGATTCCGTGGAATCCTTCCACGATTTGGTTAGATGACTAGATGCGCTGGGCATCTTAGGCAGCTGTAGTCACCTGACACCTGACACTCAAAAGATTGCAGTTTGACGATAAGTCGAGGGAAACAACTGTCGCCTTCTTTTACATATGCTAGGTAGGACTATATGTTATAGTCCTGTCCACTTTATAAGAAAATTTGCACTGGTATTGTATTGATAGTAATTTATTATTTTGCCTATTTAGTATGAGTTTGCTGCTTTTTAATCTTTGAAGGATTCAAAAATGTTTTGTTTCTTGATCACTACAAGAAACATGACCAATTTTATGTTGGTATTTTTGATTGTATATTTATAAGTTCACATTACTCAGTCTGGGTTTCTAACTATTTGAGATAATATCCCATGAATTGTTTCTGGTTTGATTGTTTTTATAGTACTAGAAACAGAGCCCAGGGCCTTGGAAGTGCTACGCAAGTGCTGTGCGCTGAGCTATATCCCCTCCCCTTTTAAAATTTTTGTCTTGAGACAGGGTCTTCCTAAGTTACTACAGTTGGCCTCAAACTTGTGATCCCTCTATCTCTGCCTCTTGAGTAGCTGCATTACAAGTGTACACTACCACACCTGCTCTCTATGAATTGCATTTTTAAATTAACATCTTATGAGGCAGACATTGTAATGTTTGTTTAGTAAAGCAGCTAGTTACTATTTTAAGGGGGTTGAGATGCCAACGTGAAATTTAGGGTACTGTTATTTCCAGAATACCAGAGTCGAATAAGAATAGGGATTTATATTTTCTAGTGTGGACTCTAAATGTTCATCTCCTGACGCAATGGGAATTTGCCTTCGTGGGTCTTTCTTGTGCCTGTTTAAAGTGCTGGTCCTCCTCCAGAGTTGTTCTGAGGTTACTCACTCTTTTCCGCCTACATTTGTCTGCTAACGGCAGTGTCCTTGAGCAAGTCTGCTCTACAAATTATAATGAGTCTTTTCAAAATTGTCCACTGTTTCTATAGAGATCCCCAGGAATGGGTTTACACTGGCCTGCTGGCATCCCAACTTTGTTTTTGAAGCACTGGCTGAGTGTGTGTTTTGGCCATTTGGAATCCTAGCACATTACTGTCTAGGAAAGGGCAGAAAAGGGGTCAGTCAAAGAGTAGAACTCTGAAAAGTACACTGACCTAACTCCAGCCAGAGATGGTGGTCAGGGGTAATAAAAGGGATTGAGCAGAAAGAAGGGGCGTGAATTCCCACGGCTACTTTCTGTATGACAAGACATTCTGGAAGGGCAGAACTAGAGGGACGGAGAACAGAGCAGTGGTTCCATGGTTGGGGGAGAGGACTGATTATAAAAAGAGGAATTTTGGAAACTGAAGAAACTATCTTTTTATAGTGGTGATTATGTGATTCTATGTATTTGTCAAAACTTACAGGACTGTATGCAAAAGAAGTGTGGTTTACTGTGTATAAGTTGGACCAGAAATGAAGACATAAGGAAACAAGTTTGTTATTTGATCATGATTATGTAAGGTTAGAAAGAGAATCTTGACCAGTTTTGAATTTCCTAAGTATTTTTTTCAGTGGTTACCTATGGAAAGATTTCAAAACAGGCACTTTTTAAGTATTTCAGCTAATTTTTAATTATAAAAATAATATAGAATTGTTTAACATGGTGCATCAGTGCATTAAAAAAAAATCATCACTACTGCTCCAAGCCCAGTCACAGTCCCCAGATGTACGCACTACTTAGCTGGCTTCCTGTGAGTGTGAGTCCCTCCTATGCCTGCTCCTCCCACATAGTTTATCTCAGAGATGCGGACACGTCAGTGCACGCCGAGCTATCTCGTTCTTCTTAATGACTGCATGTTTTCCGCTGTGGGCTTACCCTAATTTACTTAGCCAGTCTGTGTTAGTGGCTCTCCAGATTGCCCGTATTAGGAAAAACTGAAAACAAGACAGTGAAGAATGTTTTTGCGCATTCACCTCTGTGCACTTACCCAAATATAGGTGCCTGCAGGGTATAACCACAAGTGTAGTTATTGGGCGAAATGTCACAGTTTCAATTTTGATATAAATAGTGTCATACTGCTCTCCAGATGTACAGGTTTGCGTTTTCACTAGCAAGTATTTTAAAATCCATGTGGTAAACTATGGATTGTTGAATTAGCCAAATTTATCCTTAGGGGACTTGGGAATCACCTACAGGACCTCCCACATGCTGGGCAAATGCTTTACTGCTGATACACATCCCAGAACTGCCTCCCCATCCACCTTTTGAGACAAGGTCTTGCCATAAAATGCAGAATGTAATTCATTCAGGCTGACCTTGAACTTGCTTATGTAGCCCAGGCTGGCCTCAAACTCATGGTTATCTTCCTGCCTTAGCCTCCAAAGAGTGGTGGGATTACAGACATGAGCCATCACACCAGGCTTTTTTTGCCAACCTGTATTTTAACCAGATTTATTTATTTATTGGTTCCGGGAGTCAAACCCATGACCTAATGCTTGCCAGGCAGGCAATGTGCCACTGACCTACATCCCTGGCTTTAACCATCTTTAAGTGGATAATTTATAGACACTAGTTGCAGTCACAGTGGTGCAACCATTACCACTGTTTCCAAATCAAATATTTTTTTAAATCATGGGAAAATGTGCATAACAGCTGGGTGTAGTAGCACATGCCTATAAGCTCAGCAGAGGGAGGCTGAGGCAGGAGGAGCTCAGCAAGTCTGAAACCAATTTAGGTTACATAATGAGTTCAAGGCCAATAGGAATTACATAGCAAGATCCTGCCTCAAAAACAAAAGTACAAAATGCAAATTTTATGCTTTTAAGCGTGTCTAAGTGTATGGCTCAGTGACACTAAGTGAATTTATATCGTTGCACGGCCACCACCACCATTCATGGTCAGTAGTTTTTCCTCTTCCCAAACTGAAGCTCTCCGCTAAACAGTAACTCCCCATTCTCTCCTGTCTTCAGCTCCCAGCAACCAGCGCCCTTCTGCTGTCTCCGAAATCTGCTTGTCTGGTCCACTTGTGTTTCTTCTGTGCTTTGCACATAAGAGATGTCCAGAGTGGTGCAAACCGCAGTGATAAACATGGGAGCTCTGAGGGGCGCTACAGGTTGCTGCACGCTTTTCTCTGCTTCTGCCGCTTCAAGGGCACATGGTGCTGTGAAAAGGCTGATGTTCTGTGTCCACTCTGGAATAAGTGGTCAGCAAGCATTTGCCGAGTTGGGTCGGTGGATTCAGAAAAGGAGGGTACTTGGACGCTCCCTGAAGACCCCGAAGTCTCTGCCATCCCCATGAGATTCACATTAGCACATTTGCTCTTCCCTAGGAGACTGGCGTCTTCCAATAACAGACCTCGAGAAGACAGCTGGTTAAAATCCTTGTTTGTCAGGAAGGTTGATCCCAGAAAAGACGCCCACTCCAATCTCCTAGCCAAAAAGGAGACCAGCAGCCTGTACAAGTTACAGTGTGAGTAGCAAGTTTGCTGTCCTCCTGGTGGGCTTCTGTTTGTCTGTTCATAAGTTTATTATCGAATTTTCTTTTGTTTCAGTTCACAACGTTAAACCGGAATGCCTAGAAGAATACAACAAAATTTGGTGTGTATGCCAGACTGTCTTTTCTTTGGGGACTCAGTCAGTGACTTAAACTTTTTTGTTTTTAAATCCCTCTTGATAGCGAGAACTCAGATTTCTATCCCCTTCAAGTTGAGTGTTCAGAGGCTTTTAAACGGAGCCTCTGCATGGGATTGCCGGTGCCGTTTGTATTTTAAGCTCTCATGCACAGCTAACTCGCCGCCCAGTCTGTCAGACCTTAGGATGGCTCTAGGCTCTCAGGGTTGGAAGAACTTCGCAGAGCCGTCGGCTCATCTGCTCACTCAGTGCCCGAGTCTTCCCTGCAGGCCCGCGTCTGCCAGTGCCCCATGAGTCCCGTCTCTGAACAGCTCAGCGTCAGGGTTTAGAATTCATAGTCCTGTGGCTTCCTTTGTTGGCTGTGTCCCTCCCAAGTAAAACATGGAAGTCGGTGTGTATTTGGGTGTAGCTGTCTTTTCTTCCTAAGTCTTTCCTTCCCCAAACCCATCTCTTAGGACAGTTGTCATATGAAAGGAGATGCCCTCTGGTAAAATTGGTAAATTAAAGACTAAAAAGAGAATTTAACTCATTGCTTTATAATTGAGTTAACAAAATAATGTTTTAGTGATCAGCTGTGAGCAAACAGTGAAATTGTTTTTTAATCTTTACTATATTTTCATGAAAAATTAAATGATTTTGTCTATAGAGTCAGCAAAATTTCATGAGCTAAAACCTTTTGTTGTTTCATTGCTTTATTAGTGGAGATTTTTTTTTTTTTTTTTTGGTACTGGGGATCGAACTCACGACCTTGTGCTTGCCAGGCAGGCACTTAAGCCACTGAGCTAAATCCCCAGCCCAGTGGAGATGTTCTTGTCAAATGTAATGTTTGACTAAAATTTCTTACCTTGGCATATTCTACTTTATTTAAAAATGACCTAAAACAAACTGGGCATGATGGCACATGCCTATAATGCCAGCCCTTGGGAGGCTGAGGCTGGATAATCACTTTGAGTTCAAGACCAGCCTTGGCTACATAGTGAGTTCAGGACCAGCCTGGGCTGTGTAATGAGACCCTGTCTCCAAAAAAAAAACAGTTAAAAAAGACCTTAAACAAATTAGATATTTATTTCTTAGTCTTTTCTCAGGAAATGAAAGTTTTCTCTATGCTAATGCTTCTCTGGGTTATTTTTCTTCTTATCATTTCATCTCCTGTCTCAGATTTCTGGCTATATGTTCATATTTGTATTTGGATATTTTGCTCTCATTCTAAATTCAACACATAGAATCACCTTGCTCCATCCACTTCCCTGTCTGTGTGTTGCTTAACCCTTTCCTTGGGTCCTCGTGATTAGCTGGTCTCCACAGGTTGGACAGTCTTCATCTGACATGCACAGAGTTTGGATTCCCTCTTATCTCCCTCTCCAAGCCTGGCAAGCCCCACTCCCAACCTGCCCTCTTTTCTGGCTGCTTTCTGCACTGTACCTGTAACCCCACCCCTTCCTGGAACCCATTACCCAAAAGCAGATCAGGTTGACTTGCCCTATCAGTTTCTTTTTTTCTCTGAAACTTTCAGCAGCTCTGTTTCCAGAACATAAAGACTGAACTCGTCTTGGTTTTAGGGATCCCTATAATGAGATTCTTACCCAGCCCATCGAGTTCTGGGTACAAGTACTGCCTGCCTTACAACCTCCTTTCAGGTAAGGTCAGGGCTGGAAGGAGCAGATTTGGGGACCCTAGTAAAGAGAACTAGCTGGGATTGACCCCAGCTCCTCACATGATTGGTCTTGGTGACAAGCCAGGGCCCTGCTGTCAGCTCCCTGTGCCTTTGTGGACCCCACTGAGGCCGTTTGTATTGATGTCATCTGCACTTGCTCTAATTCAGAGCTGCTCGTGTGTGGCGCAAAAGAAACTCATTTTCACCTTCTAAACATAGTCCACACACCCGCCTATTTTCATCCGTCCCTGTTATTTCTGAAGACTCCTGGGTTATACGGGGGGATACATTTAATGTCAGGACTTAATCTTAAAAGACATGGTTATAAAAGGTATGGGTTTTCAGTTAGACCCAGGAGTAACTCTGTCACCTCTTCATGTGGACCTGATCATGATACCCTAGCGTCTAGTGCTAGTCACCATCCTGATATAATGCATTGTCTGCAAATCATTTGAGCGGGTTCCATCTCTGACCTTCATAACTTTTTTTGGATCCATTGTTGAATAGATGCTGTATTTTCATCACAATTTTTCTTTTCAAAAATTGTACAGGTCTAGCTGGGCATAGTGGCACATACCTGTAATCCCAGCACTCAGGAGGCTGAGGCAGGAGGATCATTGCAAGTTTGAGACCAGCCTAGGCTACAAAATGAGCTCGAGACCACCCTGAACCACATATCGAGACTCTGTCTTAAAAAGACAAAAAACAAAAACAAACAAACAAAAACCTAGAAAGATTATAGGTCTGAGGTTTCTGTGTGTTACAGAGTAGTCACGCTTCTTCCCCGACCCCAAACGTTAGGCTCTAGACCATAAGTAAGTGTCCATGGAACTGAGCACTGATGCCGCCCCTCTGTCACGCTCACACATGACCCTGGTAGTGGCTGTTCCCCTGCTCCCGTGCATCCGAGGGTCATGACACGGCCGTGTGGTCAAGGACTACATAGCTCTCTGGAGTCGCTCAGCCAGTTGGATTGCGTAGAAGCTGACTTTGCCTTCATGTTGCCTCTTTATTGATTCTTGCATGTGACTCGAGTCACGTTGACACTCTTGGGACTCTCGGAGGTTAGGGCACTTCCATGCTTTGTGGTGTCCTGGCCCCAGTCCTGTCTTCTGCCTCCTGGTCCTCTGTTCCATTACCTCAGCCTGCTGCCGCCACCAGCATTATCCTCTTCCCCTTCTTCCCTCATCTGTGCTCTGTTCTTCTATTCCCATGTCTCTTAATTCTTTTAATCTTCAGAATCAGCAGAATCTAGCATTTTTAAATGTCACATCCCTAGGTAATTATCCTTCCTTAAAAAAATTTTAGGGCTGAGGTTTTAGCTCAGTGGCTCAAGCGCTTGCCTGGTAAGCTTGAGGTTGTGAGTTTGATCCCTGGTACCAAAAAACAAAACAAAACAAAATTTTTATATTTTTTCCCCTGAAATGAAAATTGTAGACACACAGCTTCTGCAATCTTGGGACCTTTGACCCTTTTTCATCATTTTTGTATTGGAATTGCATACAACTCTTGTAGATGGTTGTGGCTAGAGTAGAAATTTCTGATAAGCAAATTGTTAGATTACAGCAGAATTCAGCCCGAAGCTTAGCTCTGCATGTCACTTAATGAGAAATATGTTCCCAGGTGAGTTGCCACTCAAAGCAGGTATTCTTATTCCTAGTGTCATTCTTTCGTGTTGTCCACTGGGAAGTTTCCTTGGTTGTTTAATTAGTGTTGCTGTTTCTTCTCTTTAAGTCAAGAGGTGTTGCCAAAGATCCATGAAGATAAACATTACCCTTGCAGTTTGGTGGGGACTTGGAACACGTGGTATGGCGAGCAAGATCAAGCTGGTAGGAAGCAGAAGTCTTTGGAACAAATGCTTCTTCCTTAGACACTTTTGTAATCACTTAAATGATTTTCTAATTAATGTTTGTTTTTATATTCAAAACTGTCCATATCTCAGCCATTTGTGGTTAAAGTAGCTTTTTCAACAATTCACTGCAAAGCCTACTTTTTAACTGTTTGCTGTGTTTGAGGCTGTTATGTGAACTTTACAATGTAAGCCAACTTGTGGCACATTTTGTGCTCTGTTAGCATCATACCTGTCAGATAAAAGGGTCATGAGTCTCAAAATGTATCCTGTCTTAAAATGCTTTCCAGTGCACCTATGGAGGTACGAGGGAGGCTATCCAGCCCTCATGGAGGTCATGAGCAAACTCAGAGGAAATCGGGTAAGATTTTGGAAAACTTTGTACACACTTGGCATAGATACAGGAGATGTTAGTCCAGAGTTCAGTGACTTACCTGTCATCCGTTCCTGTCAGTAAACTCTTCAGTTTTTGTCATAGAAATATTATCATTTGGAATCTTATGTTCCATTTAAACATAAACTGACCACTGTAATATTATTAAAATAGCAATTCTTATTGGGAAAGTCAGTTGTACTTTGAAACGGGAAAGTCAGCATGGTAGACACAGTTAACCTGGATTGCCTAATGTTGGACATGTCTATTTTAGGAACTGTCAGTCACACACTTGTTCTTTATCAAGAACTGACTTTGCTGTCCTGCCTACCCCACCTTTGGGTGATAGGTGCATGTTGGTAGTTTTGTTTCTTGCTGTACTGGCAGTTGAACCCAGGGCCTTCACACTGAGCTATCTCCCCAGTGCCACCTCCTTTTATTTATTTATTTATTTATTTTTTGTACCAGGAATTGAACTCAGAACCTTGCACTTGCCAGGCAGGCGCTTATGCCGCTGAGGTGTGTCCCTGGCCCTTACTTGTTTGTTTTTGAGACAAAGTCCTATTAAATTGCCCAGACTGGACTTGAACTTGTGATCGCCCTGGCTCAGCCTCCCAGAGTGCTACAGTGCCCAGCTACTACGGAAATTATAGCAGCCAGACAGTGTTACAAAAGGAAATCTTTTGTATTGGCTCCCAGACCAATATAAATACCCTTTGAGTTATCAGCTGTTTATGATCATCATGTTACCTCCATGTTTATGCTAGGGAAATCCAAAAATAGAGAAAACTAATTTTGGTTACTGTATTATTTAAATATTTAGGATAACCATGCAATTTGTCATCTAAAGCTGGACAGTGGTAATCCTAGCGCTTGGGAGGCTAAGGCAGGAAAGATAGCTGTGAGTTTGAGGCCAGCCTAGGCTGCAAAGTCACAGGCCAGCCTGAATTACAGAGTGAGACTCTGTCTCAGAAAACCAAAACAAACAGACCTACCAACCAGCCTGGACAGTAGAGAGTAGAAGGAAGGAGTAAGTCACTAGGCCACTTCAACAGACGGAAACGATGGTCGCAGACCAGGCAGGTTGTGCTAACTAATTACTCTATTTCTAATCGCGTTACTGTGGGAGCATAATCGGTACTAAAGTACATTTATGTAAGTGCCAAAAGATCTCATAAGCCCATTTTGTTTCACTGAAAGGAATTTGCAGATTTCCGTAAGGCAAGAAGCAACATGCTTCTCTCCAGGAGGAATCAGCTGCTTCTGGAGTTCAGCTTCTGGAATGAGCCTGTGCCCCGCTCGGGACCTAACATCTATGAACTCAGGTCTTACCAGCTTCGAGTAAGTACGGAACGTGAGTGACTTGTCCGCTCATCTGTGACAGAGCACAGGCAGTGTGTCGCGCTGACTGCGGAGCTTGAGTGCACGGTCAGTCAGCTCTGTACGCTTAGCATTCTACTCAGGTTTGACATCTCCTCGGTGTTCGTTCTCCATTCGTTTCCTTTTGTTCCTTATTCCTTCTCTGTGCTAAGCTCTTTTGTCTTTATGTTCTTACACATGTTTATTTTTTTTTTTTCCTAAATTACATTTTTAAGAGAAAAGACCTCAAGTGTAGGACTGGGCACAGTTTACAGAACCTACTACAGTTGAATCTGTGATAGTGGAACAACAGCATCATTAAAAGTGACATATGCAGTACACTAAAAGGCAAAAGATGAGTGATGGCCTTTGGTGCGTCTCCAGGATGAACCTAAATTGGTTTGGGGTTTTTTGGGATGTGTGGGGCAAGTTGAATCCATACCTTTGCAATCAGCTACATCCTCAGCCCTTTTATTTTCTTTGAGACAGGATCTTGCTAAGTCACTCCATTGCCCATGCTGGGCTCAAACGTGGCTCTTTCTGCCTCAGCCTCCTAAAGCCTTGGGATTACCACATGAGTGACCACCTCTGGCCTACTGTGGCTTTGATAACCATGAATGGGTTTACATCTCTTACCATTATGTATATGTTGTCTTTGTGCATGAAGCCGTAAAGCGATGCTCCCATTTGAGATAGGAAGACAGTATATAATCATGTCTTTATTCCTGTTTCTATATTTTATCACAGACAAACTAACAAATCTAAATCTAAATCTCTTTTCAGCCAGGAACCATGATTGAATGGGGCAATTACTGGTGAGTATATTACCGATGTTGAGTTTGTAGATCTTAACACATTATTTTAAGGCACAGTGTTAATTTTTAAAATCTCTAAGAAGAAGACTGTGGCCTGACACTGGGCTGGGGTGTCTTGCTGTGGCGCCTGTGTTGGTCTCAACTGCCCAGCCCAAGTGTGATGCTTCCAGCTCCTGGGTTGCTGGGACTGAAGCATGCACCCCCGTGCCCAGCTTAGACCAGTGCCTTGTTTAATGTTTTTATTATGAAAATTTTCCAGCTGGGTGTGGTGCTGCACACCTATAATCCCAGCACTCAGGAGCATGAGGCAGGAGGATCTATGAGTTCAAGGTCAGTCCAGGCTGCACAGTGAGTTCAAGGTCAGCTTGAACACAGTGAGACCCTGTCTCAAAAAGATGCACACACACCAAAGAGAAAGAGAAATAGTCCTGGCATAAAGTTCCACATACAGATAAATGAAATGGAATTAAAAGACCAGAAATAAGCCATTATATTTATGAGCAATTGTTGTTTGAGAAATGTACCAAAGTAATTCAGTGGGGAAATTAACTAAAAAAAAGGGGTAGTGGTCAAAGCCCTTAAATACAAGAACTGAATTACGCAGCTTTTAGAGGAAAATCTTTGTGACATTGAGTTAGGCAGAGGTATTAGATATAATACAAAAACAAAGTTCGCAAAAGAAAAAGAATTACTAAATTAGAATTCATCAGAATTTTAAAACTTGTACTTTAAGGGACATTTTAGCTGGGCATGGGGGCACACACCTGTAATTCCAGAACTCAGGAGGCTGAGGCAGGAGAATCACCATGAGTTCAGGGCCAGCATGGGCAACATAGTGAGTTCAAGGCCAGCCTGCACTGCATACAGAGACTGCCTCAAAGAAGGAAGGAAGGAAGGAAGGAAGGAAGGAAGGAAGGAAGGAAGGAAGGAAAAAGAAAGAAAGAAAGAAAGAAAGAAAGAAAGAAAGAAAGAAAGAAAGAAAGAAAGAAAGAAAGAACATTATTTTAATAATTAAGATAAAAAAATTAAATATGAACTGGAAGCAAAGTGTTAGCAGCCAGGCGTGGTGGCACACGCCTATAGTCCCAGCACTCAGGAAGCTGGATGGGGGGGTGACTAAGAGTTGGAGACCAGCCTGGGTCACAGTGTGACCTCCGAGACCATCCTGAACTGCATAGCGAGACCGTCTCAAAAAAAAAAACAAGAAAGAAAGAAAAAGTATTAACAAGGGTGTAGAGAAATTAGAACCCTTTTCACTGGGTTTGGGAGTGTAAAATGTTACAGCCATTATGAAGAACAATGTGGTGGCTCCTGAAAAGGATTCAAGTAGAATGAAATGAAGATCCAGAAGGGCTACTTCAGGGCCGATGGCACAAGCACTCAGGATAGGACTTAGTTATTGGCACACCCATGCTCATCACAGGATTATTCACAGTAGTCGAGAGTTGGAAGCGATCCATGATCCATGTGACTATTGACAGGCGTGTGGGTAGGGACAAAGAGCTCATGCGTCCTTATTAAAAAAGGAGGTCCTTGCTGGGGATTTAGCTCAATGGCATAAGCGCCTGCCTGGCAAGTGCAAGGTCGTGAGTTCGATCCCCGGCACCAAAAAAACCCACAAAATAGGAAGTCCTGTTTAGGAAAAAGCCCGGTCCTGTCACTGGGTACATAGCACTGAGCCTTGGGAACATTATGTAATGTGCAGTAGGCCAATCACAGGACAGTAGTGTATGATTCCACTGCTGGAGCTGTGGCCAGAGGGATCAGAACGGAGGAAACAGAAATGAGCAGGTGGTTGCCAGGGACTGGGGGAGAGGAAGGGGGATTTAGTGTGAATAGTTTCAGTTTTGCAAAGTGACAAAGTCCTGAACATCTGTTATGTAGCAGAGTGAATGCGCTTGACACTACTTGAACAGTGCACTTGAATAATAAAATTAAGATAGTCAATTTAATGTCAACTTTTTTTACTACCCAAGGCCTCCTCACAGAACTGCCTCAAAGGCTCTTTTTATGTTTTCTTCTGAGGTGGAGCCTTGCTAACTGAGCTAACGCAGGGCTGGGCTGCAACTTGCGGGCCTCCCGCCTCAGGCTTTCAGAGTGCTTGGATTGCAGGCCGCACCACACCCAGCTGGGAAGTCTGTAAAGATACAGCAGGAGCCCTGCTGTCCTGGGTGCCGTGTGCAGAGGACAAATGTAAAACCGGACAGGGGCACTGGCACCAGCCCTGGAGGAGGAGAGGGCGGGCAGAGATGAGGACAAAACGAAGGAAGCTTCCCTGTCTGCAGTGCTCATTCCTTTATGGGAAGAACCAAGCCAAATACAATAAAGCATGAAGTATTAATATTGGGAAAATAAGGGATTAGGATGTCACTTCATAATGTTGACAATTGGAACCATCTCAGTGCATGTTCAGAAGGCAGTTGGTAAGATTTGACTGCAGTTTGAGAGACCCTACTTCCTAATAAAAAGTACTTCAGAAATTAGGAAGAGTATTTTTTAATAATTGAAGTGAAGAGATTTTACAGTTAGGTGGATTAGTCTACAAGCTAGGGAAAAGAATTTACTTTTTTATGTGCATGTACACATTTCCATCATCTGTCCCACCACCCCACCCTTACGCCCACCCAGTTGTGCATGCTTTGAGGCTGTTTCATATGATGTATTTTGGTCCTATTCTTGTCCCGTATTAGATGTCCTTACCTGTCCCTCCCCTCTCCCCATCCTCCTGTCTAATAATATCTGCCCTTCTGCTTTCCTGGCATCATTCAAGATTCTACATTTTAAGGAGAACATGCGATGGTCATCTGGGTCTGGTTTATTTCACTCCCTGTGTCCTCCAGTGCCATCTGCTCTCCCACAGGTGACCTAAGTTCTGTGTCCCTCCTGGCTGAGTAATACTCTGTGTATGGATGCTGCATGTCCAGGCTGCCACCGTGACCCGGCTCCTGGGATCAGTGCTACAGTGAACACAGTGTCCCGGCATCCATGCCACCTGCTGGCTTCACTGCCTCAGGGAAACGCTTGGGAGCAGTGTGGGAGGGCTGTGTGGCATTTTGTTTTTAATTTTTTACCTCTGTACTGATCTCCACAAGCTGTTCCAATTTATATTCCCACCCACAATGTATGAAGGCTTCCTATTTTTCTTGTATTCCTGCCAATATTTTGGGGGTATCTTGGTGGTACTGGTGGTGATTGCTTTTTTTAATAGCTGTTCTGGTAAAATGAAATCTAAGTAGTTTTGAATTTCTCTCTTAAAGATGTTGAGCATTTGCACTTTTATTGAGAAGTGACTTTTGAAGTCGTTTGCCCATTTATGAATAGGATTATGATGTTTTTTAAAAAATGTTATTTTAAAGAAAAAAACAGATAAGCAATGAAAACGAGTTTCAAAATGATAGTAGGACAGCTACAATACTTGATACATTGCGTACTGGTGTCTTGTAGTAATTCAGAGTATAGAACATAAGCATGATATCTTGTATAAACAGTATTGGCACAAAACATTCTTTTCAAGGAACAGACACAAGCTAGCTGTGTAATCACCCTTACTATCTTGTATATACATATATTTTTTCCTTTTATCCATTCTTCTTTCCCCTAAGAAAAATTTGTCTTTTCTTTTGAACAGCTTCTTCCCTATTCATAATATCTATTGTACATTTTTTTATTTTAAAGTGAAAAAAGAAAAAAACAGGAAAATCAAAGTGCAAACGTAAAAAACAACAACAAAAACAAAATGACAACAACAACAAAACAACAGCTATCAAGGTTTTCAAAACAAGATGATAGGAATTTAACAATGGTGGTTATATTGCATATCATTATCTTCAAAATAGTTGCTCAGGTTATCAGACACAGGAATAAAACAAAACATTGGATTTCAAAAAGAAGACAGAAGGAAACTCCCCACAGTTGCCACAGTGTACACTGTCATCCTCCAGATAGATGCCCAGACCACTAGCCCCAGGCCTGCAGAGTCAGCCAAACAGCTCAAGCATTAGGCTATTCCTTTCACGTCAGCTGCTATCATCTTACCCCAAGTCCTCAGCATCAGCCAGTTGCTTCAGGGAGCAGGGGCTCATGGGAGGCCTGCTTTGTCTTCTTGTTGAGTCTCCTCTTGATTGCTTTTGTTAAGTTCTCTGTATAGTCTTGAGTATTAGTCTGTCAGCTAAATTGCTGGGAAACACTTTTTTCCCACTCTGGTCTTACACTGTTAATGGCTTCCTACTGTGCAAAACTTTTTTCTTTATCTTTGTTGGTTTTTTGAGACAGGATGTCACTTTGTAGGCTAGGCCTTGAACTCACAGCAATCTTCCTGCCTCAGCCTCCCAAGTGTTTGGATTATAGGTATACACCAGGACGGCCAGCTGTCTAGATCTTTTTTTTTTTTTTTCCCCACCTTAAACAGTAATCGACTCACGGTGGGTCAGGATCTTAATATAAGGCCTGAAACTGAAATTGTGACCAAAAAAAAAAACCACTTCAAGATTTTGGTACTGACAAGTGCCTTTGAATAATATTCCAGTGGTTCAGGAAATAAAAGCCAAAATCGGATGGCTGTCGCTGCATGGTTTTTTTTCTGGGTCATCTGTTCTGTTGCTCTACTGTTGGGATTTTTGTTTTGTTTCCTGGTTCTGTGGAGAATGTCATTGGTGTTCTCAGGGAATTGCACTGAGTCTGTAGATTGCCTTTATTGTGTGACCATTTTAACAGTGGGGAAACACAAGAAGGGCCATTACCATTAATCACAAGATGCAGCTTTCACCATTATGATATAATACTGTTTTTTGAGATCCCAAATACTATAAACAAGGGAAAAAAAGATATAATCACCTTTGTCATTGTCAGCTGAAGTCAGTATCTGGGACTAGAAATGAAAATGATACTGAATGTTTTATGGTGTTTAAATTGTTGGTGTTCTTTTCTCCCCTCTCCAAACTTTCTATAATATGGTATTTCTTTGATCATCAAAAGTTTTTTTTTTTTTGGTTTTGGTTTTCGTACCAGGGATTGAACTCACAACCTTGTACTTGCCAGGCAGGAGCTTATGCCACTGAGCTAAATCTGCAGCCCCCAAAAGTATTTTTAATTTTGAGATGTTAGAATAGTTTCCTAAAAAAAGTCAGAGTAGGGCTGAGAATATAGCTCAGTGACATAGCACCAGCCTGCAAGCACAAAGGCCTGAGTTTGATTCCCGGTACCACCAAAAAAAGTTGAAATAAACACAGAAGTGTATCTAATTCAACAAAAGATCTTGACCATTTTTTTCCTTGAAACCTTAGATAAATATATTTACCCCTTAATTTTACTTCTGCCGTTTTTATTCTTGGAAAGAAATCGCTATACTGTATGTCTTTTGAGTTAACTCAGTTTTCCTGAGTCTTACTGCTCGTGTTTCCTGAACCGGCATTTTCCCACCAGAGGGGAGGCTGGCCGCTGCTCGGCGTTGGGAGGAAATCACTTGATTGCTCTGGTCCTTTCTTTCTGGAAATGAGCAGTTGTGACTTTGACCTTCAGCTACTGTTCTCCTTTGTTGATTATGAAATGCCTTGCTTTGCGTTTAGTAATTTCTGCGTTCTCTCTCCCATCCAAATACATGGTTCCGTGATCTTTATTTCTAAGGACTCTTCTTGGGTCATCAGAAGCCAAGTGCAGACATTCCTCATGTAATGACAGGGTTCCATTCCTGCAGCTAGGCTGCTAAATGAATCGGTCACTAAATGAGGAATTGCCAATAGTATGTGCAGTATTCAGAATAAAGGAAACTTCAACTTGATTTTGCTTTTATTTACATCACTCTTACATGCAGTCCTATAGTGTACACCAGAACATAAAACTACACTCATTTAGGGTATAACCAGCAAAAATTACAGCGCTGCATACACAAGGTATTGTGTACCAAAAACAAAACAAAACAAAACAAAACAAAACAAAAAAAACATTAAGGCTCTGTCAGCAGGATGACCAGAACTGTGCCCAAAAGAGACAGGTTGAAAGTCCAAGTAGTCATTAAATAAGGGATGTCTGTGATATACAAGTAACTGTTTCTGTTGATTGAAACCTGAGAAATCTGTACATGATTATATTCTGCCCTTACAGATGCAATTGTTGAGGAATTTTTGTTACTGTTTTTGTGCTTTGTTTTTGGCCTGTATGTATAGCAGTGTCTAGGTGTTCACAGGATGGACTCACCCGCTGGTTCAGTTTTCACATTTTACCAAATAACATTTACTCACCAGGGAATCCACAAGGACATACTGAGGTTTTTCAGTTCCTTGTCTGTAAAGCCGGTTCAGCATGCGATGTCTATTTTGGCATATAGGTAACTGGGCCGGTGAGCTCCTCAGTCCACGCCTCTTGATTTTTTCCCAGGCCACGGCAAGTATGTTCTGTTTGCCTTCCATGACTGAATTAGAAAACTTCAGAATGAAATCAATAATCCAGAACGTGTATCACTCTCAATGATAAAGTTCTCCTCTGAGCATAGTTAGAACGCATGCAAAATTGATTTGCTTAATTCCAATAATTTATCAATCAGATATGTAATTTTTGTGAAGATGTTGATTGCTCAGTTCCAAATGTAAAAGCTAAAGTGTTTAATACCATTTCTGGGTAACCCACGGGAGCATAGCAAGCATCCCTCCTCCACCAGAAGGGAACCGGGAGCTTGGGCTGGGTCTCCAGTGTGGCACTGAGCTCTGGTGGATGAGAACGGATGCCACCGAGTGGCCTCAAGGACACTGACCTCATCCCTCCCAGTGGGTTCTCCCGGTTCTGCGGCTGCCATTGTGATGCTGCAGGGCAGCCCCTGCATTCTCTCCAGAAACAGTGGCCAAGGGTAAGGGACACCCACCCACCCCCCCGCCATGGATACAGGCAGCCCGCCATCCACATTCATGTGACAGTGACTGTCTTCCCAAGTGCTATCAAGGTCAGGACCCGGATGTCATGAACCTTCAGCAATTTTGCTGGGTTCCCCAGGATGCCCCAGGGTGTGGAGGTCCTGACTGATCCCAGCTTGCTTCTTGGGGGGACTTCACCACATCATTTGGTGCTGCTTTCCGGATGTTCTGTGTTTAGCTGGGATTCATGAAAATTACTTTTGCAAAAATACATTTTTGGGGTTGGGGTTTTAGCTCAGCGGCATAAGCGCCTGCCGTGGAAACGCACAGTCATGAGTTCGATCTCTGGTCCCCCCCCCAAAAAAAATTAACCTTGCAAAAATACATTTTTAAGAATCCAAATTATATCAGTAGAAGTAAAAATAAAAGGTCCAGTGCTAGTATGAAAGAAGGTATTTACTTTAAAAAGCCAGTACCTTTTGGCAGAGGTTAATCTTACAAAGTTTAAAACACCCATTGTTAAGCAGTTTAGTCACAGTTTTTTGTTGTGTATAGAAGGCACATATGCACTTTCATCTGCGTGTATAATGTGTATATAACGAGTGCCTTTTGGTACTCTTTTCGCAAATACTTTGCTCTGTTCAGAAAGAAAGAAAAAATAGGCAGCAGCCAGGTGCAATGGTGCACACCTGTAATCCCAGCCTTGGGAGGCTGAGTCAGGAGGATCACTGAGTTCAAGGCCAGTCTGAACTATATAGTGAGACCCTGTCTCAGAAAAAAAAAGCTTCAGTCTGAGGTCTGACCTTGAGTCTGGAGGACAAAGCCTACTGGTTCTTCCTGACCATCTGTCCAGTGTGTAAGCGTTATCTCTCTTCCAGGGCCCGTGCGATTCGTTTTCGACAAGATAATAATGAAGCAGTGGGAGGATTCTTCTCTCAGATTGGACAGCTATACATGGTGCATCATCTTTGGGGTATGGATGTTTTGCCTTTGTTTAATTCTATTGTTTTTTCTCTAGACAGAATCTAGCTCAGTTGTCAGATGGAGCTCAAACTTGGCATTCTCCTGCTTCAGCTTCCCAGTGTTCTTGGATTCGAGGCATGCACCACCTCACTCAGCAAGTTACTGGGATTTATGGGTTCATTGCTAACTAAATTGTCATAGGCACTGGAGCAAATCTCAAGTCAGTAACCTTACACACCTTAGCAAAGCCAGACATCACAGATGGGTGGTAAGTGTTGTGGAATCTAAAGCTGAAGAAGCCGGGCATGGTGGTGCACCCCTCTAATCCCAGCAGTCAGGAGGCTGAGGCAGGAGGATCACTCCAAGTTTGAGGCCAGCCTGAACTACCTAGCAAGACTGTCTCCAAAAAAATAAAAACTGAAGAGATCAACAGCCAGGGCTGCATAGATGAATTGTGTGAGAGCTGATAAGTAACGGGTGCAGTGTTGAAAGGGAAAGAGGTGAAGCAAGCAGCCACAGGAGAGGGAGGGTGATAGAGGACCACGCTCTCTCCCAGGCTGGCTTACGCTGTGCTCGGAGCCGGTGCTCAACTGTAGCCAGACTGGCAGCTCCCACACATGCACTCTCAGCCACTTGAGTCACCTCTTTGTTGTCTTTGAGTGCTGATTGAGATGGGAGCCCACTCCTGTCCCCAGTGAATGCCACCCTCTTGAGCCCCCAGAGCTCTCCCTAGAGTGGTGGTCACACTGATGGCTGCGAGTACTGCTTTTCCTGCTAGAGCAGAAACTCAGCCTCTGGTTGCTCGGTATAATTCCACCTGAGTCCCAGGCACATATGTAAGAGGATGTTAACATTGAAGTTGAAGCATAACCCACGCCAGAGCCGGGCAGTTCACTGCCAGGGTTAGTGCTGTGTCCCTGCTGGTGCCGCTGT
This sequence comes from Dolichotis patagonum, assembly GCA_004027295.1. Classification (NCBI taxonomy): domain Eukaryota; kingdom Metazoa; phylum Chordata; class Mammalia; order Rodentia; family Caviidae; genus Dolichotis; species Dolichotis patagonum. Next base: position 26,863 of record PVJX010005975.1, on the reverse strand, counting down.
GTTGGTTTACAAGGGGAGAAGGGCAGATACACTGAGGATGGTGCAGAGTGAGTAACTGTGACAGGCAGTGTGTGACTGGGAAGAGGCCACTCTGGAGATGTAGAGGATACAAAATCATGCGTCCTTGGGGAAGTCGGCAGCGGGAGGTAAGCGGGACTTCAGGACCTAGAGGAACCGACAGGTAGAGGTAGGAAGGCAGGCTGGAACAGTGGTGGGGACACAGGAGATGGTAAAAGTCACTCAGATCACTGTAAACAGTGATAGCCAGGAGCCTAGGTCTGAATGAGTAAGTTAAGGCAAAAAAGAATACAAAAGTAACTTAGGTTGTACTCCCAAGGCCTTTTGGGGTGTGAGGAGGAGGCCCCGTCCTCGCCCCCAGAAATCATGCTTCCGCAGGGACTGAGCCCAGCCCCACTGCATGTGGGACTTCACCTGCACTGTGTGACAGAGGCCACCAGTCCCTTCCGCTTCCTGGGACACCAGAGGGCAACGTTGTCTCTGAGAGCTGAGATACGATGCCATGAATACCAGTTTTCAAATATTGTAAATTTTTAAAACAAATCTGTTGCATATTTCTGTCTCTTGAGATTGTACTGCGTGTTGTTGAACCCTCAGGGATTTGCGGTAGGGCAGAGTGAACCAGAGAGCTATTTTACAATAGGAACACATTTTGTATTTTATTTTTTACAGCCTAGGGATTGAACCCGGGTCTCATATACAGTAGGCAGATAGTCTACCACCGAGCTGCACCCGCGGCCCCTAAAACACTTTGTAGTTGAGAGCACTGTGAGAGCCCACCCAGTCTGTGACCCATAAACAGAGTCACCCCTGCATCGCGGTGCCCCCTGCACATATTGAGCAGAAGCGAATGTGATGTTGTCAGTGGCCTGACAGGTTCTAGTTATGAATGCAGCATGTTCCCCTGCCGGGTGTGGTGGCACTCACCTGTAGTCCCAGCACTAGGGAGGCTGAGGCAGAACGAGTACTGTGAGTTCAAGGCCAGCCTGGGCTGCATAGAGAATGCAAGACCAGCCTCAGCTACATAGTGAAACCCTGTCTCAGAAACAAGAAAATTTCCCTTGCTGTGTCCAGCCACACCTCCCTGAATGTACCCGATCCAGTCTGGAAAGTTCCCTTGCTCACTGGGCTGAGGGGTGACAGCAGGTGGTCCCGGGCCTCATGTGGGGTGACAGGCTTGCAGTTTTCCCTGCTTGGTCCTCAGTGCCAGAGCAGATTGAGGAAAGGGGACCAGTGAGGGTGGCACTGGGTTTGGTTTGAGTCCTGTTTCTTGTCTGTGCTCCCTCTCAAGCTTACAAAGATCTGCAGAGCCGGGAGGACACACGGAACGCGGCCTGGCACAAGCACGGCTGGGAAGAGCTGGTGTACTACACAGGTGATCTGGAAACGCTTCCTCCTCCTCACCTTGTAACTGGAGTTAATATCCGTGCTTTTTAAGTCATCCCCTATGTTGTCGGGTGGTGAGTTACAAGGCTAGGAAGAGGGGAGATAGGTTTGTAATACTTACTTGACTTTTCTTTTTAGAACAACAGTCGTTCTTTCAAGTATGAATATTGCCTGCTTCTATTTTCAGGCTCTTGGATATAGTAAATTTTACAGTATTACCTTTTTATAACGTCTATATTTCCTGAAAGTGAATTACACAAATATTTTTCTAAGCTGTCTCTTTCATCAAAATCATCAGTTCTCAAAGACAGAACTTATTGTACATTAATTAAAAAGAATCAGGTGCAGCTGAGGAGGTGGCTCAGCTCGGCATTTGAACCCCAGTACCAAGAAACGAGTAAATTTGAAATTAAATTCAACAAATCAACTTTCCATGTGCATGGTGCGTGCATGCAGACCACGCTGTATGTGTATTGTGGAGTCCTGTTTGTTTGATTTGCAAAAGGAAACGGCTGGGCTAAGAATAACGCAGCGAGAGCCGGGCATGGTGGCTCACGCCTGTAATCCCAGCACTCGGGAGGCTGAGGCAGGAGGATCGTTGTGAGTTCAAGACCAGCCTGGGCTACAAAGTGAGCTCAAGGCCAGCCTGAACTGCATAGTGAGACTCTGTCTCAAAAAGACAAAAAAAAAAAAAAAAGAATAACCCAGCAAGACTGAGGGAATCCTAAACCCCAGTCACCTGCAGGGCAGGTGCATTTCAGCCGTGTGCCACCAAAAACAGGAGTCATTTATCCCAGAAAGTAGGTATTACCTCGTCTCTTACCTCAAAAAAAACAAAAAAACTGTGATTTTATGACTTATATTTCCATCAGTTCCTAGAGGCGCATTTTACTCAGCAGTAAGTTTAACAAATACAGTCCATCTGTGTGTTCGTACAGGATTCTTGGTTTTGTATAAATTTACTGTGATTCAAGGATCCTTTGGAGAAATCCCCTTTTTCTCACAGTACATACTTTCCCGGTTTGCCACAAATCGAGCCGCTCTCCGGCTCTCCGGAAAGGATGCTTGGGTGTTAACAGCTTCTCGCGGGAGGCTGGCGCTTCTGCCCTGAGTGCGCGTTTCTGCCCCGAGATCAGTGCCTTGTAGCCTGCTCTGCTGTTGTGGCAGCCCGTGCCCTGGTGTGCCTGTACCGTGACAGGGCTAGAAGGGAACAAGCACGGTAACTCTGCTCCCGTTTCAGTCCCGCTCATCCAGGAGATGGAGTCGAGAATCATGATCCCACTGAAGACCTCGCCCCTGCAGTAAGCTAGAGACTGTGTGTGCCTGCGCAAGTGTATGTGGCAAGTATCTGTTCTAAATTAATTTGTGTGTCAAGTGAAACAAGAAACACTGAATTATAAATGGCTGTACATAGCTTACAGGAGACCTCTTGAGAGTTGACATAATCCAGGGAAAGGAAGCTGCATTAAGGTGACGTAGCTCTCTCCGAAGGCCTGAGACACATGCAGATTTGTCAAACGGACCGGAAAGGTAGCCTGCCTTCCCTGCCCTCCAGGAAGAGAGGGTCCAGACTGAAATTTGAGTTATTTCAGAATAAGGTTCCAACCATGAAAAAAAATCAGCCATTTCTTTCAGAAAAACCAAATGCGTTTCATAATGACAGATTTTGACAGATTTCTTGTATGCAGAAGCGATGCAAATATTATCGTTCCTCGAGCAAGTTTTTCTGAGTCTCAAGCCAGGAACTGTTACGGGTGTACCCGGCCCCGCGATGTGTGGGCGTCGTCTCCTTCCTAAGCCGGAATCGCGCGGCGTGGTGGGCGGGCGCGTGGAACCCTGCAGGTGGGGGAGGGGCCTGAACCTGTGTCATACGTGATTTTTGAAATGAACACCTTGAATAGCACAGATTTTTATTTGTAATATTTTTCTATAAAGCAAGTAGTGCCGGAAGAGAGGTTTTATTTTGCAAAGCATCATGGTGACCTGAGACCTCTCGCTTGCTCTGCCAGAAGCTCGGGCCTGCGCCTCCCGAGCGCGTGCGGGGCGGGGCGGGCGGTCTCCAGGCGGTGAATGCGTGAGCAGCGTGGTGAACTGAGAGACGAATCTGCCCCCACGAATTGAACTGATGTGTAAAATAAAGTGTGCGAAATCTCTCACCAGATGTTAAACTTTTACATGTGGATGGTTTTCTCCGAGAAAATACCAAAGCCAGTAAAATCCTCTTAATTTTCACACGTTCCATGTTGGGGTCTTGTTTTATTGGACTCACAGCGGGGCCGCCGCACCTGTCTCGCAGCCCGGGCCCTGACCTGCGCTGTGAGCCGCAGGTCGCTGCGCAGCCTTCCGCAGTGGGTTCCTCTCACCGTCCAGCCCGCCAGGACCCTCGGCTCCTTGGGAACAGAACTGTTCACCCTTGTCCCCTCCCCCACCCGGCACAGAGCCAGCCGCACCTCTGCAAGATGTATTTGAGGAAAAGAACAATTTATATGAAATTACTGTCTCTAAGAAAAATGGCAGAATTCATGTGCAGTACTAGGAAGCAAAACCTAGCTATTCGCCCAGCTGTTCGGAACTGGAGAAAGAATGTTGAGAACAGAAGGAATTTTCACGTAGAAATTGTGGGCACTAGCTGGCCCCCGGAGGCCGAGACAGGAGGATTGCAAATTGAAGGCCAGTTTGGGTACTTAGCAGTTTAGTGAGATACAGTCTCCAAAAATAAACCGGGCATGATGGCGCAGGTGTGTAACCCAGCACTCAGGAGGCTGAGCCAGGAGGGTCGCAGTGAGTTCAAGGCCACCCTGAACTACATAGCGGCACCCTGTGTCACACATACACACGTACATGTGAAGGGCTGGCTTTCAGAGAGAGGCTGCTTCTGAACTTCGTTCTGGGGTCACACGGCCACCCACGCCCCGCCGCGGCTTGGGTGACGCTGCAGATGTGCACCGCACCGCGTGCTCCCTGCCGCCTGCTCTGCAGCGCCCCTGGCTTCTCACTCTGGAAGTCCTTGCAGCCTGAACACAGGAGATGGCGGTTTGAGGCAGCAGAGGCCCCTCCGTCACCTTTGCAGCTGGCTTTGCACAAAGTCTTTTCCTCGTCACCAAAGAGGGAAGCAGGGCACAACCCCGAGCGACCGGAAATATTTCTAGCAGTTTCAGAATTGGAAAAGGAGACGGCCGTAAATTTCTAATGTCATTTCAAACTCGCCCCTCCGGGCCGACAAAGGGTTGCACGGCCCGCTCTGGGCAGTGTGCTCGGCTCTGGGCAGCCTGTGTGCCAAAGAGGCGCTGTGTGTTGTACGAGAGGTGCCAGAAGCCAGTCGCGCCTGCAAGCCCAGCACAGTGGGAGGCTGAGGCAGGAGGCACTCATGCCTAGCCAGGGCAGTTTAGTGACTTAGGAAGACCCTGGCTCGGAAGGGTTGGGGATGTGGCTCAGTGTGAAGCCCTGGGTTCAGTCCAGAAAGAAAGGAAGAAAAGAAAAAGAGGAAGAAAAGGAGAGGAGGGAGAGAAACACAGAAAAAGAAGGGGAAAGCAAGCTAGTTCCACGCGGGCTCCGCGCGGCTCCTCTGCAGAGCAGACCCCCTATCAGTCTGCGCTCTTCCTGCTCTGCCCTGCTCCTGGATGGAGGCTCGGGCGACCCCGCACCCCGCTCTGCGCGCTCCCGCGGTGCCCAGCCCTGCGCAGCCCCGCAGGCCTAGTCCTGCCTGAGCGAGGCGCCGCCTGCGGGGCTCCACAGACAGCCTGCAGGCGTTTGCAATTGCCTTATGTGGGAACTCGGTTAATGGTTGCCAACCTTATTTGGCGCCTCCTCCGACAGAAACTGAATTTTTTTTCCCCAGCCCTTTTGATTTCCAGGCTCACTGCCGAGCTGCCCAGGCTGGGTTTCCGAGCCACCTGCTTCAGCCTCCCAGGGTGCTGGGATTACAGGTGAGCGCCACTGAGCCCAGCTCGGAGACCAATTTTGAAGGAGGTTGGACGCATCCAATTTACTTAACTAATTCTGGACCAGATAAATGATGCTTTTCAAATAATTTAGAGCACCTGGTTTTTATCTCTGCACCAGTCACCAAACCCAAACAGCCATCCACTAAATCACTCGCCGGTATATCCTGCATAACTCCCTAGCTTTGGTCTCCCCCTCCACCAGGGTTGTAGAACCTCGTTCTTTCCCAGTTCTTTCTGTAATTTCCTGTTACTGCTCAAAATAAATAGAAACCTGCTTTGCCAGTCTGTCTTCCAAGCCATATTTACCTACGCTGTTGGGATTCACATATGCTGTTGGGAGTTCTTAATTTGTTTAGAAGGAAAAGTTGGCGTTTGTGATTAGTAAATCTTCTACTTGATATAATTTTCAAATATTCTATTTTTAGAAAGCTGGGCATGATGGTCCACTCCTGTAATCCCAGCATTTGAGAGGCGGAGGCAAGAGAATCTTTGCAAGTTTGAGACCAACCTGGGCTACAAAGTGAGTCCAAGGCCAGCCCAAACTGCATAGGGAGACCCTGCCTCAAAAAGACAGACACACACAAAAATTGTATTTTTAAGACTAGTTTTTGTTTGGTTAGTTTTGGGTTTTTTTGCTTTTTGAGACAGGATCTCACTATGTAGTTTGGGCTGGCCTTGAACTCTCTGTGTAGCCAGGCTGGCCTCAAACTTGCAGTGATCCTCCTGCCTCAGCCCCTTCAGGGCTAGAATGACAGCATCCACCCCCACATCACCAGTACTTTTAAGGCTGCATGGTTTTCTTTTATCAAACCTTCATAACATTCCACATATAACATTTTAAGAGGTGAAAAAAAGAACTTTTCCAGAGCTGTCACTGAGAGTAATGTAGATTTTTAAAAACTGAAAAGGCTGAGGTAGGAGGCCAAGGCAGGTGGATTGCTGTGAGCTCAAGGCCAGCCTGACTACATATTGGGACCCTGCCTCAAAAAGACCTGAACTTTCTCAAATGGGACAGGGAATCAACAGGGAGGGGAGGGATGGGAGTAAGAAAGGAATTAAGACGCTTTCTGTGCAGGGAGCAATCCCGGTGAGGCCTGTAATCCTGCTGCCCTGCAAACACCTATTAATAAAAATGGAATCAAGGTGCCAGGCACAGCAGCACAGGCCTTCAGTCCTGGGCTCAGAGGAAGGGACAGAACTGCAGGTGCTGCCTGGGACCCCGAGTGACCGGAGCCAGCTGCTGGTTCGGTGCCTCTTCCTGCTGCCCTCTTGCCACACCCCAAGCACCGGCTCTGCAGAGGCCCCTCATCTTCTCAGAGCTGGCCTACACAAAGCCTTCTTGCCCCCAGCCTCCTGTGTCCTTGGGAAGCAGTGAGCGCTGCAGATCTCAGGGACAGGTGACAGTTCTTCCACAGTGGCTGGTGGGACAGGGACACCATGCCCAGGGAAACAGAGAAAGCTCAGGTCCTCCCTTGCCTGATTGTTCCCTGCATAAAAGGCAGAATTCAAACCCCAAATCTTGCAGATAAACTTACTGCTATACCAAGGGGTGACCGGTGTTCACTTCAGGCTGAGGAACTCAACTACCCAGGAATGAAAGTATTTAGTTTATTATACACCTTTCAAAGGCTTCAAGTAAAATACAGCTAGTGTTATGCATAAGAATCCAGATGATGAAATCCCCCGGGAATTAACAGTCATAATAAAACTGAACTATGTTTTAAAAACCCGCCCTTTCCGAGGAGTCCTATTGTTTACTTGAGTATGCAGAGAATCAATTTTACCAAGTCCTCCTTGGCAATGCAAGCCAGCAATGTCACCCGTGCAACTTTTAAAAGTTGATCGAAAGTTGTTACAAGGTACATAAAAGTGTACATTATTCTTCCAGGGCTCCCAAGAGTTCCACGAAATCAGTGATGTACCATTTGGCATTGTCCTTTACTTGTTGCCTGATTACATTTCCTCCAAATCCAATGAAAACATCCTAGAAAAAAAAAGAGGAGGGAAGTAAAGTTTGTTTTTTGTTTTTTGTAAATAATGCAGCAGTAGGTCAGGGCACTTTTTGTTTGTTTTTTGAGAGAGAGACTTGATAAGTAGCTGGCTCTAAACTCACAGGGTAGCCCCAGGTGACCTTGACCTCACACAATTCTCCTGCCTCAGCCTCCTAAGTGCTGCGATTACAGGCGTGTGTCCAGGCGAGGACAGCATTTTTGTTTGAAAGAACAAATTTTGTACGAAGGTGAGCCTGTGCTCTCGGCCTCCCCAGGGCACAGCGCAGGGTGTTCAGGGGAAAGTGTGGCCATGCCCTCCTGACTTTCTAAGATCAGATTGCATTGGAGGTTAAAGTTCGTGTTCGAAACTGGAGAGCAAACAACCATGCCAGGTCGGCCAGGGACAGGCAGGCTTGCTGGACCGGAGTTGGGATCGCACCCACCACCTCCTGCCCGACACGTGTGGGCAGTGACCGCAGTGATGGGCAACGACCCACAGGTCCCTGGCTGGGGCGATGCGGCTAGTCTGTTCAGAGCAGACCTGTGTCTCTTCATGGTTAAAATTTCTAGTTACGTCATCATCATTTCATTACTTATACTAAATGATACCTTATTTTAGTCAATTTTTTTTTGTCTTTTTCAGACAGGGTCTTGCTATGCAGTTCAGGCTGGCCTTGAGCTCACTTTGTAGCCCAGGCTCATCTCAAACTCATGGTGATCCTCCTGCCTCAGGCTCCTAAGCACTGCCATGACAGACATGCATCACTACACCTGCCAAATGATCTTTTTTTCTTTTTTTCTAATGGTGGTTACTTTGCTGAGCACCATGGCTGTTATGTCAGCACTCCAGGAGGCTGAGACAGGAGGACTGTAAGTCAGAGCCCAGCCTGGGCCACAAGGATAAAGGGTCAGTAAATGTTAGTTTGTTTTTGAGATAGGATCTGCTGTGTAGTTCACGTGACCTTGAACTCTGTGTGACCCTCCAGCCTCAGCCTCCCAGTGCGGGGATTATAAAAATGTGCTACCACACCTGGCAATAAAAGTTTTCAAAGTAATAGTTCCTTACCCACAAATTTTCCTAGGTTTGCAAAAAGTCAGTTGAGGAGCTTGTCTTAGCTGTTTTGTGTTTTTACTGTTTTATAATGATCTCGGCTATTTGTCTAACTCTTGCTGTAGACCTCACACACTTCTAAATCAGCTAAGATAAAATCCCAACCCGGAGAGAAGGCGTCCCCGGATATGTACAGTAGGCGGGAGCTGGGGCTACCGCTCAGTGGCAGAAGCACCTGACTGGCAAAGTGCAAGGTAGTGGGTTGTTTCCCGTACAAGACGATGAAAACAAAGAAGAAGAAGCAAGCAATACATACAGCGGGCGGGCAGGCTTCCATGTCTGTGGCGCCATCTCCAACCATGACTATGTTCTTAAAATGAAATTTTTCCTTTAAAAATTTGATTACTTTTCCTTTCCCACCAGATTCGGCTGTTGGTTGTGTCTCATCAAAACCTGCATATTCACCTGGAATGAGCAGAAAGAACAGTGTTGGGTCCCTCCAGGCACAAAGGGACGTTCAGGGGGCCAGCTGGAGCCCTCAGTGACACTTGTTCACACTTACATGTCACCCAATAGGCTCCACATGGTCCTTGGGGAGGTCACCTCCTAGCCTGGGGGCTCCTGCTGCTTCTGGAGCTGAGTGAGCCTTGCTTTCTACTGTGAACACCACTTGGCCAGGGTGGGGCGCTATGGGGTCACAAACGCCTCAGGCTAAACGAGCTGCACCTCTAGGCCCCTATGTAGTGATTCTAAACCTTGCTGAGGTAGCAAAACACCCGAAAATAGTAAAATACACTATGTTTACTATGCTAATATATCATCCTACCTAAGAGGAAATTTCAAGTTATTTTCAATTGTTTTTGAGATCGGGTCTTGCTATGTAGCCCGGGCTGGCCTTGAACTCCTGTCCATCCTCCTGCCTCAGCCCTCCCGGGTGCTGGGATGACAGCTATCTGCCACCACCACCGGCTTAAATGCAGTCACTTATATACAGAAAGGGGATGACATGGACATTAAAGCTAGGACAGAGGCTGAGCTAAGTCTGTTGTAGAGAAAAGATTGACAGTATTGACCTTAACAGACACAGCCCAGGACAATGTGTGACAGGTCTGACAGGAAAGGGACTTGGTCCTGTCAAGTCTTACCGTTGAAGTAGAATTTCAGCCTGTTGGCAAACACATTGGCTGCTGGGATATTGAGCTTTGAGGCAACATGCTCTACAATACTCCTGAAGCCACCAGAGATGAGGAAAACCTGGACGCCGCGCTCCTGCAAGCGACTTATCAGCTCCCTGCAAAACACCAGACCTCAATTAATACAAACACATACCTAAAATATATTTCTTTCACCTGAGTGCACTCATGAGCTGTATGTGACAAGACGACAACATGGTTGATTCATGTTTTGTATGTTTTTCTAAATGTACTCAGAAATGAGTGGGTGGTGCTTTCCTGATCATGACACAACTTTCTTCTGCCCATGCACCCAGAAAAACAGGAGATGAAGAAACACAGGAGGGTCGGGCATTTAGCTCAGTGGCATAAGCACCTGCCTGGCAAGCATGAGGTCATGACTTTGATGCATGGTACCAAAAACAACAACAGAAAAAAAAAAAACACAGGAGAGCACACCTGTCATCCTAGAACTCTGGGAGGCTGAGGCAGGAGGATCTCAAGTTTGAGATCAGCCTGCACAATTTAGTGAAACCCTGTTTCAGAATTAAAATCAAATTAAATTCAAATAGAGAAACACAGGAAAGCTTGGGGCCTCCCATGAGAGGGGAGGGCTGACTGGGCAGGACCAATGCCAGCTAAGGGGGCCGCACAGCAGGGCACCTAGCAGCAAACAGCAGGACACTGGGGCAGGGAACCTGGCCATCTTACCTCACGCCAGGGGTCAGGTGCGGTGGGTGCTCAGCCAGCAGCCTCTGGACCTGCTCCCTGGATGGCTGGATCAGTGCCAGGCGTTCGGCCAGCGCAACTTGGAAGGGCACTGCCCCGCCCATGGCCCGCCGAGTCCTAGGGGAGCCCCAGAGTCGAGTCAGCCAGGTGGCCAGGCCTGGGTCCCGATGCCCTCCCAGAACAAGGTGCTGCCACAGCCCCTGGACATGGGCCTTGCTGTGCGGCTCTGGGAGCACAGCCCAGGCAAGCTGTGTACTCAGCACTCACAAACCCAACATCCAATAACCTCGGGGCTGCCCTTGGAAGCTAGGAATGCTCTCAGCCAGGGAGGAACCCGAAGGCTAGCAACCCTTGCATCTGGTGCACCTTGGCACAAAATAGTCACCTGGTGACAGGTGGCAGCACCAGGAGGTGCCACTGCTGCATAGTACTGCCAAGAGGAGGGAGGAATCTTGCTGGGCATGGCCATGCATGCACACCTGTGATCCCAGCACTCAGGAAGCTGAGACAGGAGGATCACCAAGAGTTCAAGGCCAGCCTGGACTACAGAGCAAGGCCCTGTCTATAAAAAGAAGGCAGGAGGGACTCTGACCCAGGATCCAGAGACTGGACACAGCCTACCTTTCCAGGGACCTGCTGAGGCCACACAGTCACACACAAAACCCCCAGCCCTTGAAGATGCCCGGCTGCCCTCTTCCTGACCAAGCTAAACGCAGCTCCTCTGGTCTGCCTGCCACTGGTCACAGATGTTACTATGCACGAATAGGCAGGAGGCACAGCTAAGCCTGCTCTGCGAGAAAGGAAAAACTCCCGCACGCAGGACCCAGCACAGGGGACCACTCCGCCACCGCACCAGGGCGCCTAGGCTGCCCGTACATTTCTGACACCGCATCCTCCACGCCGCAGAATTTGGCCAGCTCGTCAATGCCCTCCTCCCTGATCACCGTGCTGTCCACATCGAAGCACACGGCATCTGCTGAGCAGAACAGCGTCCTCAGCTCCGAGTGGGAAACCATGCTTGGAAGAATCTTCACCTGTCGGAGGAAAAGGATGAACATCTTAAAAGAGACAAAATAGAGGGCCAGCCGGGCGGCGCACATAGTGATCCCAGCACTCACACAGTGATCCCAGCACTCGGGAGGCTGAGGCAGGATCACCTCAAGTTCCAGGCCAGCTCGAGTTCCTTAGGAGACCCCATCTCCAAAAACCAAAAATAAAAAAAAAAAATGGAAAAGCAGAGACGGGGAGGTCAAAGGAAAGAAGGAACTCAGGGGGTGTCTGCGGAAGCAGGGAGGGGAAAGTTTCGAAAAGAATTTGGGTTGGATTTTTGTGTTTTAAAAAATGGGAGGAAATTGGGATGAGAGGATCCAGCCGCTCACTGGAGACACCACTAGGTCAGTGTAAGGCCCCCCAGATGATAGAAAAACCTAGGTTTAGAGGAGACGATGGCTAAAATCAGATTCGGGCGGTCAGCCTGCACCATGGCTCCTGCCCTCTGACCAGTGCGTTTGGCAGGATTATCTGAGACTTTAGAGCTGACCTGAAAAGAACAAGGTTTTTTAAGTCAAAGGTCAGCACGCTACAACCTGCAGGCCAAGCCCTGCCTGCCACCTATCTTTAAATGACCTTGTTTATTTTCTATTTTGAGACAGGGTCTTAATAAATTGCCCAGGCGGGATTTGATTTTGTAGTCCTCCTGACTCAGCCTCCCAGAGTACTGGGGTAATAGGCATGGGCACCACACAAGCCTGGCTGGATTTTTACATTTTAAAGGGTTTTTTTTTTTTTTTTTTTGGTACTGGGGATTGAACTCATGACCTTGTGCTTGCCAGGCAGGTGCTTATGCCAATGAACTAAATCTCCAGCACTAAAGTTTTTTTTTTTTTTTTAAGTCCACAGAATTCAAATTTCACTGTCCACAAATAAACCTGCACTGGAACATGACCATTTATGTGTCTATTGCTGCTTTTACACTTCAGCACCTTAGACCATGTGGCCCAGAAGGCCTGAAGAGGTGGGCACAGCGGTGCACGCCTGCAATCCCAGAACTCTAGGAGGCTGAGGCAGGAGGATCGCAACTCCTAGCCTAGCCTAGGCAATTTACCAAGACTTTGTTCAATTAAAGTTCTGAGGGTTGAATGAATAAAAAAAAAGTGGTATGACTGTGACTAGCACTGTTACATCTCCACAACAACCATTTCTGTGTTTACTGTTGAAAATTTCAGATGCGTACAGGATGAGAGAAAGTGAACACAGGACCCTCAGGTCCTCTCCCCTTGCTGTAACAATGAGTGGTACACTGTTTGTTTTGTTTTGTTTTGTTTTGTTTTGTTTTCCTTTTCTGAGACAGGGTTTCACTGTATAGCCCAGGCTGGCCTCAAACTCAAGGGGATGCACCTGCCTCAGCCTCCTGAACGCTGGGATTGTAGGCAGGCACCACCACACCGACAATCAATTCTATTCCTGCTTCACCAACAGCCCTGCTTCCATTTTACTCTCTCTTATTATCTCAGAAGAAATCATTTCCTCCAAAAATATTTCAGAAAATGTTTCTAAAAAGTGAAAACACTTTTTTTTTAAATCAGTACCAGGGATCGAACTCATGACCGCGCGCTTGCAAGGCAGGCGCTTATGCCGCTGAGCTAAATCCCCAGCCCTGAAAACACTTTTTTATCTTTTATTTTTTTCTTTTCTTTTTTGATCAGCATGTATTACTTATATACGTGCTGGCTAAGTGTGCTGCTTCCATACATGGGTACGGATTCACTGATCACAAGCCAACCTGCTTTTATCCGGCACATCCCCTTTCCCAATGTCCTTCTCAACTTCTAGTACAGCTATTCTACATTTAGGTCAGTTTTTCAGCTTCCACATTTGAGAGAATATGTGGTACTTGTGCTGCTGAGCCTGGCTTACTTCCTTCAATGTAACACGCTCCAGCTCCATCCATTTTGCTGCAGATGGCAGGATTTCCTTCTTTCTGGCTGAATAATATTCCACTGGATATCCAGACCACATTTCCTGTATCTGCTTCTATGTTGAAGGGCACCCAGGCTGAATCCATACCTTGGGTATTGCAAATAGTGCAAGAAACACAGTACTCTTCGGTGTGCTGATTTAATTCCCCTGGAATATATATATATATATATATATATATATATATATATATCCAGAAGTAGGGTCACTAGGTCCCAGAGAAGACCTATTCTTAGTTTTTGTGGACTCTCCACACTATTCTCCATAGTGATGGCACTAATTTACATTCTCATGAACAGTGTGGAAGAGTTCCTTTTTCTTCCTACCCCAGCCAGATTTTTTTTTTTTTTTTTGCACCAGGAATCAAACTCAGGACCTTGCACTTGCCAGACAGGTGCTTGTACCACTGAGCTATATCCCCACCCAGCCAGCATTTCTTAATTTCCTGAGTGTTCTTTAGAATGGCCATGCGAAACTAGAAGAGCTGGGCTCTCCCTGGAGCTTCGATGTGCGCTCCCCTGGCAGCTATGACACTGCACATCTTTGCATATATCTGTGGTCACTGGTGTTTCTGCTTCTGAGAATTTATTCAGATCATTTGCCCATGTTAAAAATTTTTTTTAACGTCATTTGGATTTCAGTTTTAACCACTGCACCGGTCTGCATTCAGGTCTGATGGCTGAGTAATTAAAAACTCTAGAATCAAATCAAGTTAAGACTCCCTGGTATCAGACCTTGTGCCAGCGCTCTCACTAATCCACTCCCCGTCAGCAGCACAGATATTAACATAAGCTGTTTCGCAGCACGTTCATGGTGACGCGCTAATCCATTTTACCAACCTCATTTCTCACGCTTCTTCCTCCCACCAATACACAACGTTCAGGCTCCGGAAACGGTAAGGCCTTGTTCTCACGCGTGTCGCGTTTCCGTGCCTCCGTGCCTTTGAAAACGCTGCCCCCTCTGCCCGGGGTCACCACCTTCCCCACAATACGGAGAAATTCCCATTTCTTCTCCAAGGTGCAAATCGAATGACCTCCCCTGTGCTGCACTGCTCTCCCTTCCCCACTGAAATAGAATAGCTTTTTGCTCTCAGTAAAGCAATCCCAACCCAGTGCTCCATTAACCTAAAATGAAAATCTTCCCGCAGAGGAGGACTGTAGCCCTGGGACACATCAGCCAGATCCTGCCAGCTGCACGCAGGCGGGGGCGATGATTCACCAGGAGTCCGCATTGTTCCCGAGGCCACAGAGAGGAACGCGTTTCAGAAACCTCAGTCCCCACGGAGCTGGGACCCAGGCAGCTGCATCGCCTGCAGTCATGCGGCCCTGGTCCAGCGGAGGAGCCAGAGTCAGGTTCCCAGGCAGGCCACAGCGAGAAGCAGTAGATCCAACCGGCAGGCACAGTGGCCAGGGGTGAGCGCAGAGGAGGCTGGGAACATGCACGCGATGTGGGCGGAGCCAAGAGAGACGCAGGGCAGGCCGAAGAGCATTCTGGGAGTGTGAAAGAGGCGATGTGGTAGAATACGGGCAAAACTCCGAGGGACCAGCAAGCGCCCAAAGTCTCAGCACTAGGAAGACAACAACACAGGCCCCAGAGCCTGGCCAAGGCCTCAGAGAGGATAAATGGGGCAGGGTCTTCAGGAGGCCCCAATCCCGTTAAGATAATCAGATAAGGGTAGCAGGGTGCGTGGTGGTGCCCACCTGTAATCCCACAACTCTGGGAGGCTGAGGCTGAAGGATTAAAAGTTTGAGCTCAGTTTGGGCAACTTAGTGATGTAGGGAAACCCAGTATAAAACAAAACAAAAGCAAAATAAGGGGACTGTAGCTCTGTGCAAAGACCCTGGTTCAACTCCCAGTACCATCGAGAGAGAGACACAGAGAGAGAGAGTAATCAAAACAGTAATTCTTGGTCATGTTTGAAAACCCAGGTAATTGAGCTTCTTTCCCATCAGTGATACCAGCAGTAGCTCACTTAAGATCACCCCAGCCTTGAATATGACCATAAAACATGCATTTCCTCAAACAAGGACTTTTGTCCACACCCCCAGTTTAACACGGGGCCTGGCTTTGGGTCTAGAAAGGTGGACACCACCTCCGAGGTTGTAGTGTGGCCCCAAAGTTGGACAGAAATGGGCTGTTTGGGACAAGGCTTACACAGAATTTCTAGGAAGTCTCTCCAGGACCCCAAGCAGAACCGTGAGACCGGAAAATGCTCTTGAAAACGCTGTCTCCTTGTTGGCTTCCGGGTCCCTCTGTTCTGTGGGACAGCCCTGACTCATAACTCCCACATACTTGAAATGCTTGCAGAGGGGGGTGCCTGCTAAGTAGGTGCAGTTGCTTAAACCGAGCTGTGTACATTAGTCTGTCACACAAAGAAAAATCACTGCCGGAGCGGACTCTGGATCCTTCCCATCCGGCTCTCTGCAGGAGGAAAGGACAGGCCTGGGGGTGGGCAAATATTGGTAGGAGGGTCAGACACAGGCCAGGCCTCAGCCTTGGCCCCTGCGGCTGGGAGTAGGACTCTCGCTAGCTAGCTGACTTCCAGCTGGTCCAACAGATTAAAAGAAGAAGAAAAGAAACCATGCTGACAAGCATTTCTTATTCCTAGCTCCAAAGTACAAAAACAGGTTTTCTGAGTCAGGCATGGTGGCACGGGCCTGTAATCCCAGCACTCAGGAGGCTGAGGCAGGAGGATCACTGTGAGTTCTACGCCAGTCTGGGCTACATAGTGAGTCCAGGCCAGGCTGAACTACATAGTGAGACCCTGTCTCAAACAAAACAAAACAAAACAAAACAAAACAAAAAACCCAGGTTTTCTTTCTAGACCAGCCATAGGAGGTCCGATTTTGCACTTGATCTTACCCAAAAAGGCCAAGAAGCAATAAGGTCTGATTTTGGATAAAAGGTAAAATCTCCTTGCCTATACGAAATTTCTCCCAAATTTTTCATCTAGTATCTTAGAAAAGTTACCCAAAGTCACACTAATTTCTTTACTGTCTCTTAGGACTGACCACTTCCCTCTGCCTGTACAAGAACAGGTAACAAATACCACAGTTTCAGGGACAGACAACAAAGTTTACTGGGTTTTGGTAGCAGGGCCGAGTCTATCAGTCCTGGCCCAACAGTATACAATAAACCCTTTAGAAGCTTCTGAATCGGAATCACAGCCTCCTGCATGCAAGACTGGGCTACCTCTGCACTTATGCTATAGTTTATGGGGCTTGTCCAGGCACAAGCACCTGCCTGGCAAGTGTGTGTGAGGTTGTGAGTTCCACTCTTGGTACCAAAAAAAAAAAAAAAAAATCACTAGGCAAGCCAAGATGTGCATCACAGCTTACAGCAATGTTTTATTTTTGAGACAAGGTCTTGTTATGCTGCCCAGGCTGGCCTCAAACTTATGGCTATTCTCCTGCCTCAGCCTCCCAAGTGCTGGGATTATTACAGCAATGTTTTAAACTCAAGGGAACAGTAAACTGCTAACTGATTGAAGACCAAGTGCACAAAAACATCAAGGACTCACGGTTCTCCAGTGCTGGATTCCTAGAAGACAACGCTCTTATCTTCCTGTTCGTTTGCTGAGGGAAAAAGACACAGCACACAGCTGTGACTACAGCTTCCTTTAAGGCAAGAGCCTAGAAAGAAAGGACGAGGAGACGAACGTCAAGGTCCAGAGACAGTACAAGAAATTTGGGACTGTCTGGGTCAGCTTTCCCCCCTCGGAGAACCACTACAAAAATGATTCCGATGCAAAGATCTCTGACGGTGCTTCCCCTGGAAACACTTCTCTGACTTCGATCCTGCAGAAGCCTCAAGGAACTCACGTCCTCTCTGGAAAGAGCACCGGTTGGGAAAATACAGTGCAACCATGCAAAGAAGCAAAGCCGGGTACGTTACAGATGCCATCAAAGCCGTCTCTGCTGTGTGCAAAATGAAGGGAAAAGGCTGGGGTGGAGCTCAGTAGGTAAGCCTTTGCTTAGCAGGTGCAAGGCCCTGGGTTTGGTCCCCAGCAGTGGAAAATACATTGAGGAGACAATAAGAGTGTTTGAGGAAGAGTCAGAAAAGAATTCTGCTGCCCAGCAATAAGGAAACAGCCAACAACTTTGAATTATAATCCTCATCAGTAAAACTGCAAATACAAGGTGATGAGCCATGCCTGTAATCCCAGCTACTTGGGAGGCTGAGGCAGAAAGGTCATAAGATGGAGGCCAGTCTCAGCAACTTAGTGAGGTCCTGTCTCAAAATAAAAAATAAAGAGGAGCAGGGGTATAGCTCAGTGATGGAGAATCCTACGGTTTGATCCCCAGTACAGAAAGAAATGAAAACAAAAATAAAGAACTGCAAAATTCACTGAAGTGGATAAAGATGCCAAATCTCAGAAAGAGGGAACAAAAATTTTTTTTTGTCTTTTTGAGACCAGGTCCTGCTATGCAGTTCAGGGTGGCCTTGAGCTCACTTTGTAGCCCAGGCTGGTCTCGAACTCAAAACAATCCTCCTGCCTCAGTCTCCCAAGTGCTGAGATTATGAGTGTGCACCACCATATCCGCATAAAATTTTTTAAAACGGTTAAGAACAGGAGGCCAGAAAAAAAAAAAAATGGAGATGAAATGAGAAGACAGCCAGAATGGCTCCTTACAGTAATGGAAGAATTCAGGAGGTCCAAAAACAGTCCTTAGAGCAGTAGGGCCACGAACTTGGAGCTCGGGGCTGGACTGTCCTCTCCCACGTAAGTGAGTACAAGGTGCACACGAATCCTGGGTGCAGGGTGCAAGTCAGGTGCTTTTCTCCCCACCCCGCTGAGCATGGATGGCTTCTGCCAGGTTTCTGATCCCCACGGGCAGCACAAGGTGCAGCCTCAGCCTCCCCAGAAGGTCCCCTGCTCAGAGAGCCCACTCACTGCCCACACCAGCAAGGCAAGAAAAGACGTTATTGTCAGTTTAACCCCCGCCCCTTGGTACTGGAATTGAACCCAGGGCCTTTGCACTGAACTACACACCCAGCCCTTTTTTAATGTTTATTTTGAGATAGGGTCTCACTAAGTTGCAAGCTGGCCTTGAATTTGGGATCCTCCTGCCTCAGCCTCCCAAAGTGTTGGGATTATAGTTTTGCAGAACCATCAGCTAATTTACTGTACCTCTTTAAGATAGTTTATTTTCTCCTTTGATACCATTTACATCCAAAAGAATGGTATAGGCACAAAGACCTACCCTATTTCTCTTCTAATCTGGAAGACCTATACAGATTGCTATTTGACATTTTTTAATTGAGCATGTATTAAAATCATGTGAAAATTTAAAAAGTGCTTGCTGTTTTGTTTGACCAACATGAAAAATGACAGGGCTGTGATCATTACTATATAGAAATCCTACCTGGCAGTGTAATAAAATAGAGAAATTTTGTAATGTATATTGTTCTCCGACCTGTGTGGTCCAAAACCAAAAATGAACTTGAAATGAATCACAATCTTAAACACAAAAGCTCAAGCTATGCAACTTTTAAACCACAGGGGAGCTGGGTGCAGTGGTGCATGCCTGTGGCCCCAGCACTTGGGAGACTGAGGCAAGAGGATCACCAAGAGTTCGAGCGGAGTCTGGGCTACATAGTGACACCATGTCTCCAAAACTATGTATAAAATAGCGCTGGGGATATAGCTCAGCAGCACAGCACCTGCCTGGCATTACAAGGTCGCAGTTCAATCCCAGGTACCAAAAACAAAAGGGAAAAAATTCCTAACTGTGTTTGGCGGCTTCTAAAAAGGCTCCCACCAAACCTGTGATTGCCACCTCTTCAGCATTGGCAGGGATAGTGACTCCCTGTGTAGGCTGTCCCTCGTGACATTAGGAAATCAGACTCTGACACAAAAGAGCGTGTGTCACTGACACCTGAATAAACCCCGTGGGCTGTGCGCAGCATGCATGCTCTGGTGTGTCTCCATCAGAGACAGGAGCAGGGGAAGAAGAAGGCACAGATCTCCCTGTGTATTTCTTTGTAACCTTCTTTCAATCTATAATTATTTCAAAAAAAAATTTTTTTAAAGTTGAGTGTGATGTAATCCCAGTTACTTGGGGAGGCTGAAGCAGGAGGATCATGACTTTATGGCTAGCCTGGGCAACTTATCAAGACCCTATCTCAAAAGAAAAACAAATTTTAAAAGAACCGAGAATGTGGCTCCATGCCAGAGCACCTGCATCACATGCATGAGGCCCTGGATTCAATTCCTATACAGTTTAAAAAAAAAAAAAAGGACAGTAATCTCAGCACGAGGGAGGCTGAGGATGGCTGTGAGGCCCAGCTCAGCCTGGGCTACACAGTCAGTTCAGGGCCTCTTGCTCTAAGGGACTGCAACCACCACAGTATGAGTTGGCCTGTGGAAAAGTCCACAACCAAAACTACCAACACTAAGGGCTCCCAGCCAAGCCTGCAGGGCACTGGGGTCCTGAGTCCAGCAGTCCTTGGGGAACTTCACTGGGTCAACAACCACAGAACTAGGCCAGGAAGCCATCTGTCCCCCCAAGCCCTGAGATAAGTCGGCCTCCACCAACAGAGACTTCTCCACCCAGGTGAGTGGCTCCCGGGTTCTGACACACAGAAACTGTAGGAAAATAAGTGTTTTTTGTTCTCAGCTGCTAAAGCTGAGGATTATTTGTTAATAAAGCAACAAACAGCTAATGCAACAACCTTTGGGTAGCCAAAAACTCTCCTAAATGAAACATGCACAGAGAAGAAAAAGAACAAAGACAGATTTGGCTCCAAAATTAAAAACGAGGTGCATCTTATTGCAATAAATTATACACTAATAACACACTGGTTTATGAGGTAGGAGCCTGACTGCAAGTTCAAGGCCAGCCTGGGCTACATAGTGAGTTTAAGGCCAGCCTGAACTGCACAGTGAGACCCTGTCTCAAAGCAAAACAAAATACACTGGTTTTAAAAAAATTTGTTTTCAGTACTGGGGATTGAACCCAGGGCTTTTACACTGAGCTGTGTCCCCAGTCCTCTTTTTATTTCTTATTTTCAGTCCGGATCTCACTAAGTTGCTATGCTGCCAGCGGGAGGGCAGGGAGGACTGCAAGTTCAAGCCCAGCCTTAGCAATTTAGTAATCTGACATGACCTGGTCTCCAAGTAAAAAATGAAAAAGGGTTGAGAACATAGTTCAGTTTATGAGCTATGGTTTAATCCCCAGTACTGGAAAGAAAAAAAAAGTAATTAGGCATGCATCAAATTCTTTGAAAAACGGTTCAAGTCCTAACTAGTTTCATTTCACCATTATGAAACTGACAGCCTCCTAATCATACTGAAAACCTACCCAGAGATTGTACTAAAACAAAGACATCATGGCATTTATTTTCTTCCCTGACCCTCACAACTACTCTAGCTGCCAGATATTCGAAGAGTAACTAACTATAATATGCAAATCACATACAAAGAAAAAAACAGCACAAAAATGAATGAAGGGCTGACTTAGTTCCCGGTGGAAGCCGTCTTCGTAACAGCACATCAGGTGTTTGTTCAAAGTTTTACTTCTTCCGGGGAAGATGACAAAGTCAGACCCTCAGCTCCTGCTCTGGTACTGATGTCTACCCCGCGGCAATATTGCATCATTCATTCATGCTGTTTGCTAACCTGCCCCGGAGGCAGAAAAGCAGCGAAGCCCTTCAAACCTAAGCTAAGGAGAAGAGAGCCTCGAGGTCCCGGGGAGCGCTTTACCAGTCCCAGCCAAGCGGCACCAGCAGGCGTTGCAGCGGGGAGGTCCCGGCGGAGGCCAGGGGGCGCCCGGGACGCAAGTGGCCGTGACTCACCGTGGCCCGCGGCTGCGACTTCCCCGCGGCACGGGCCGGGGCGGACGAGGCTGGAGCGGGCGGCTTGGACCTGGGCCGGTGTCGCAGCCCTCACCCGGCGCTCGGGTGAGATCCGCGGATCCGTGGGGCGCTTTCCGAGCAGCTTTGCAGGTGCTTTGCTGAAATGCAGACACCGGCCTGAGCTCTGCACAGCCGGCCTGGAGGAAGGCTGGGCCCCGCCCCGGGACGGCCCCGCGCGTCTTCCTCTGCCTCCGCCTCCCGGGCTGCACAGTGGGCGCCTCCTCGGCCGCCTCCTCTCGGCAGAGGGGGCGGGGCCGAGTGCTCCCCGACCTCCTCGAGCCACGCCCACTGCCTCACCCCTGGGGGACGGGGTAGGAGAAGCTGGGGACCTCTGCTCATTGATTTTGCAATCAAGCAAGTCCCTTGGGGCTCTTTTCTGAACTCCACCTTTGGCATCGAGCTCTTGTAAGAACAGAGGTCCCAGGAGAATTTCAAAACCTACTCACAGGGCTGGGCACGTGCCTCTGCGGCAGACGCCTGGGCGTCGCGCTCTAGACCCGGGGTTCAGTGCGCAGCGGGGGTTGGGCACACTTTGCAAAACCGCGCGGATGTCCAAAAGAGTCTGCACCTTTCTCCTCCTCGTCCTCCTCTTCGTCGTCCTGTGCCTCTCTCTCTCCTTCTCTCCCTCTCTCATCCATCTCTATTGCTCCTTTTCTCTTCCAGCTGTCACTTGCCCAGCTCCTTTTATGTTGACTACAAGGAACAGGGACTGTGGCCCTAAACATTTACCCTCGGCCGCCACTGCTGGCTGCCGCTAAGCGGGGCGGCTCCCCTCGCCCCAAACAGATCAGCCCAGATACTGACACCCCTGGGCCCCAGGCTCTGTATAAATTGTAACCTGATCATTTGGGGAGAGGATGCAAGAGCCGGGGCCACCCACTGGGTCACCCCCTGGGTCACGGGCCCTGTGCTTAGTTCTTGAACCCAGCGAAAGGTGAGTTTGTCCATTGCAAGAGCCCTGGTGCCCTCTGACCCAATGTGCCTTTAAAGTTCTACATTCTCAGAACTGATTACTGCAAAAAGGGCTGCAGACCTGGGACACACACTGTTTAGTTTCTTCTGGCTCTCGAGGAGATGGTTCTAACAAGGATGGAAAGGGAGAAGTCTGACGTGTTGGCTTTGGTTTGGTTTTGGTGCTGAGAACTGAACCCAGGGCCTGGAGCAGGCTAGGCAGATGTTCTACCACCAAGCCATTCATTTCTAACCGCTCCCCCTCCCCCCGCCAGCACGAAGTTTAGAAATGAAGTAAAAATATTACTCAGCAGTGACGGGGGTGGGGGGGTCTGAAATAAATCAGTCAAGCGCCTACATGTATTAGTAATTTCGAAATAAGTAATTTCGAAATAAGTAAAGGATATAAGATGTTTGTTAAGAGCCAGGCATGGTGCCACAGGCCTGTAATCACTGCACTTGGGAGGCTGAGGCAGGATTATCCCCATGAGTTTGAGGGCTAGACTGGACTACAAAGTGAGACTCTGTCTCCAAAAAAAAAAAAAAAGATTTTTGTTAAACATCAAGTATTTATATCTACACAGTAACTGAGAATTTATTTCAAGTGGAAAAGAAACCCAAGTATATAATAAATATGAATGACTACAAGCTGGAATTCATATTTCACTTTTTATTATTATTCATATTTCATAAGTTTCATTCCTAAACAGACTTCAGACAAAACCTTGAACACACTCTATTGGCTATCAGGGTCAAAATCTGTCAAATCAGGGCCCTCAATCACACTGCACTCTCTCACCTGTACTGATACTTTTGAACAGCAGATGGCAGTGTGTATGACACTGTTCATGACATTTTTTAAAAATTTTTTTTAATTTTAAAAGGGAGTAAATTCATGACATTTTTTTAAAAAGTCAGCCAGAAGACAGTAGTGAGTGCCCAGACATCATGTAACAACGAGGAAGTGATCTTGCTAACCAGGCATAACTGAGTAAACAGATTAAAATATACTTCACTGTTGGTTTAGATGGAATGATGTTAAACAGCTCACACAAACCAAATACAAGCAGAACAATGAAGTCATAATAAAAATACTAGCTTTTTGTTTTGTTTTGTTTTGCTTTTTGAGACAGGGTCTCATGATGTAGTTCAGGCTGGACTGGAACTCACTATGTAGCCCAAGCTGTCCTCCAACTCCAGGTAATCCTCTTGCCTCAGCCTCTCAAGTGCTGGAATTACAGGCAGATGCCAGCCACCACACCCAGCTCAAAAATATTAGCATATTCTTTTGCAAAGTTTTCATCATTCCTGATTAATAAAAATACTACAAATATACTACAGGTATTACTACTTTCCTGAAAAAGAAAGATTCAAATTTATGGTCCGCCTGCCTCAACTTCTCAGAGGACTGGGATTGCAGGCATGTGCAATCCACAAAGATTTTCTATGTATTTTTATGAGCTAACCAATTTTCTGATGATTAATTACATTAGAATCCTATACTTTTAAAAAGTCATTCAGTTGGGAATAATGGTACACACCTGTAATCCCAACATTCAGGAGGCTGAGGCAGGAGAATCACCATAGTTTGCTCCAGCCAAACCTGGCAGCCTGGACTACATAAGAGTTCAGAACCAGCCTAAATTACAGTGAGACTCTGTCTCAAAAAAAAAAAGTCATTCAGTACTAATAAGTCCTCTGAAGTATCATGATTTGGAATAATCACTCAAGTATATGATACTTACAACATTGAAGATGCACATTTTCTGTCACCATTAAGTCCACCTAAGGAATGCACATGGGAAAAACTTTTTTACACAGTCAAGAGACACACAGGAACACTCTCAGCAACACTGTAAACACTCACAGTCAAGGAGACACCCAAATGGTTCCTGGAAAATTTTAAAAGAGCATATCATTTAATATAAATGATAACTCAGAGCGTAAAATCTAGGATTGCAATTACTTCTGGGAGCAGAAAAGGAAATGACACTGGGAAAAGACACATCATACACTTTGATGATATTGATGTTCCTTTAAATAGGGTTAGGGTTAGGGTGAATACAATTTTCTAATACAAGTAATATTTTCTATCAATGCATTAAATACCATACATTAAAATACCATAAATAAGGCTGGAGGATATAGCTCAGGGGTAGATCACTTGCCTAGCATGCACGAGGCCCTAGGTTGAATCCCCAGCACTGATAGATATATATATTTTTATGTGTTTTTCATATATATGAATCCCTAACACTTATATATTACTTCATATATATTTTATAACTATATGTGAGTATAAAGGTATTTCATACATTTCTATTTAATAAATGTATATATCATATGTAATATATGAATCCCTACATGTGTGTAGGGGGCTTCAAAGCCAAGCAGAGATTCCAGCTACTGCCCATCGCAAGGCAGTTTTTCACTTGAATCCTGTCAAATTAAAAGTGTTTGGTACTCATTTTAAGCTTTTCCGTAAAAGCAGGGACCATGGTTTAGGAAAAATATTATGTCCCAGGGCAAAGATTTGCTCAAGACTCAGGGCGAAACTGAAACGGACCAGTCCCTTACAAACCATATTCTCAGTACACCCCAGTACAAGGTGAACAGCCAGAAATTTAACTCCCTGGGAAAATAAACGGGAAAATTCTTGAAAGCATATAGCAGAATTCACATCCCTAATGGATTATCCATGAGGTTTAACACACAATCAAAAGACTGAAGGACTTACAGAAACAGGAAGATGGAACCATACTCTGGGGAAGGCAATGAATAGGAAAAGATCTACAGGCAACAGACATGGTGTAATTACCACACAAAATGATAAAGCGGTGAATTAAAAACACCAAAGGACTTAAAGGACAATAGTTATAAGGATTTTCAGATGAAAACTCAGGGGAAATGGATTTCTATGTGATGCTAGGAATTAAACGCAGGGCCCTGCACAAGCTAGGTAAGTGCTCTACCACTGAGCCACAACTGCAGCCCTTTTTATTTTTTAATAAAAAATAAAATTAGGGTGTCACTAAGCTGCCAGGCTGACCTTGAACTTGTGATCCTCCTGCCCTTTATCTGGGAATACAAGTGTAGGCCAACACACCTAGTACAATCTTTTAAAATGACAAAATGGAAAATCTAGAGTTGAAAAATACTGTACCTGAAATGAAAATATAATAGACGGGCTCATAGAACTATGGAGGACTGTAAAACTTGATCAGCAAACTTGCAGACAACAGAGAAAAAGACAGAAAAAGTAAAACAAACCCAAAACAAGCAAACAAAAGGAAACTATTAGCACATGAACTGACAAAACTGAAAGCAAAAAAGGGAAAATGTATAAAAAAAAGCATAATTCTTTTTTATTTTTAAATTTTTAAACATGATATATTTCACCCATATCCATTCCTCATTACCCTCTGCCCTCCCTCCTATTCCTTTCCTCTCGTTTAATAGTATCGTCCCAAACTGGGTGTGGAGGCATGCACCTGTAATCCCAGCACTCAGAGGGGTGAGGCAGAAGGACCGCTGAGAGTTCAAGGCCAGCTTGAACTGCATAATGACACTCTGTCTCAAAAAATAAACAAAGAAATACCCAGGAGCTCATTGTTTGGAAAGGTCAATAAAACTAATGAACCTTAGCAATACAAACAAGGAATGAAGCAATACATGGAAAGAATTATGTACCATGGCCAAATGGGATTTATTCCTGGCATTCGAGACCAGTTTAACACTAAAAATATCAATGTTATCAGCTATTTCAATAGTCTAAATAAGGAAAACCACATTAACTTATCAAATGATGGGGCAAAAAAAAGGTCGCTGGACCCAGTAGCGCATTCCTGTAATGGGCGACTGAGACAGGAGGTCACCAGGAACTAAAGGCCAGCCTGGGCTATGTAGTGAGTTTAAGGCCACCCTGAATTATATGATGAAATTCTGTCTCAAAAAAAAAAAAAAAAAACCTGACAGAATTCAACATCCGTCTCTGAAAAAAATCTTTTAGCAACCTAGGAATGAAAAGAGAATTTCTCACTCCGTTCCTGTGATCCCAGCATTCTGAGGAGCCGAGGTGGGAGGATCACAAGCTTCACCCATCCTGGGCAATTTAGCGACCTAAAATAAAGGGGGAAAAAAGGCCTGGGATGTGTCTGGCTTCAATCCCCAGTACTACAACAACAGCAAAAGGAAATATTGAGGTTTAAAGTTAATAAAATATGTGAGATCTGCAGGATCAAAATTTATTTATTTATTTTTTTTTTTTAAATTTTATTTAAAGAGAAAAAAAGCAATACAGATAAAAGGGTAGAAACAATACAGAACCTCAAAAAAAAAAAAAACCATAAATCACTAGTTGACAAACCACATACTGTCCTCCCAGAAATAGCTGTTCATGTTACAAAATTAAGGCATACAAAGTGAACACACAGTGAGGCTGCAAACAGTTACAAAAAAAAACAGGATGGAATAAAGCCAATTGAGACAGCATAGTGAAATTGGCACAGAACATCACAGCAGGTCACCAGGACAACAGTAATAGGCAACCTTGTATATCTCGTTGTCTTCACAATAGTTGTTCTTCTACTAGGTACAGCAAAATCAAAGAAATACACAACATTATAGAACACATCAACACAGAGTATTGAATAGAGCAACACCATTAATCAGGACAAAGCAAAACGGCGATAAAAATATCTGCCTTCAGAGATAGTAGAAGGAAACTCCTCCGACTTGCTGTACCAAATATGGTCATCTACTAAGAGATACCCAGATCCCTGGATCCCA